>ML789816.1:104882-122853 GCA_009831015.1 Picea engelmannii
AAAATGAAAATGTCTTCTTGGTATATATAGGAGACTAGGAGGTATAATTACAACTAATGGCCTAAAGACGACATAAATAAAATAGCATTACTAATATAATATGCCCCAATTAAGGGGTAATGAGCCAATATTAGGGCTTAACACCCAAGGTAACAATAACAATGTGAGGCTAGGACTCATACACAACATGTCGCTTCCACAAGTATGGTTGGCCTAATAATACATCACAAACATCAAGAGGATCAATGTCACATAATACCTCATCAGTGAAGGGCTTGATGATTTAGGGAAGGTGACATTGTTGTCTGATGCAAAGATCTCGTCCTTGGTGAATCCACCCAATGGTGTACGGTTGTGGGTGTGTTGTGATCGGCAAGCCCAACCACTTCACGACCTCTGCTGAAATGATGCTCTTTTGGCTCCCATTGTCGACAATGAACTGTAGCAGGGAACCCTTTACCCACATCTGGAAGTGGAAGAGACACTCCTCCTCCTCTGGATCTTCCAGTTATTCCTTTTGGATCTTCATGGTGACGACGGTGGCGTTGGGATCCGCATCGATAATATTCTTCCCTTGGAGCATGCATCTAATTCAAAAGCCCTCATTTCAGCCACCAGTGATTGTTTGTCCTGACACTCATGTGTGTTGTGAGAGGAGCTCTTATGGAACTCACACCACTTTACCGTATCCTTCTTTGGCTTCATGGTGTTTTTATTTGCTTGCATCTTTGGCAGGTTGTCTTGAGATTCCATGCCTTGGATTTGTCCTTTGTTCTATGGTTTGGTGGCACCTTTCGCTTGCTTTTGATTCGCAAATCCAAAGTCTTGCTTCTTCTATTTTAATTTATGCTTAATCTTGGCAGCATACCGGTATGTCGTACCAAGTGAGGAGATGTCGAGGAACTCCATTTCCTCTTGAATGTATATCTGTAGACAACTGTGGTACTTCAAAACCAAATGTTTCTCGAAATCTTTGATACCCAACTTTGTGCGCAGTGTATGGAATAGATTTTTCAGCTCATGCACATCTTGATCCCTTTGTTCCATTGTATGTAATTTTCCTCATAGCTCCCCATGGGATAATATTGTTCCTTGATGGCTTCTCAGAAAGAATTCCAAGTGGGTACGATCGAGAACAGAGAGGGTTCCTCCTCGTCCTTTTTCTTACAGTAGGTTTCCCACCAATCCTTGACATGGGGGGTAGCTTTGAGTAGTGAAAAAATAATCTTCTCCCGATCCGAAAAGTCATGAACCGAGAAATATCCTTCTAATAGATTCAACCATATATCTATAGCGTCTGCATCTATTTGGCCATCAAATATGGGAATGTCAAAGTTTACTTGCACCTTAAAATGGGTTGCGCCCCCAGAGTGGTTGTTGGATGCAGATGCGCCGCCAGTGGGCAATCGTTGAAGGATCTGAGTGAAGTTATCCATCATCGCATTCCTTTGTTTTTCAAGGGCCTCCTCGAGAAATATTTTGATAGGATCTCCTACTCTCTCATCGTTATTTCCGTCCCCCATGGGCGATCGTCGGGGTTTGTGAGGCTAATCTTGCAAAGGTTCAACCAAATTGAGCCCTAACTCCTTATACCCCGACCTCGTTGGGTACATGAAAAGAAGGATCGAGAAAGAGAAGATCTCTCTGATACCACTAATCTGAATTTATGCAGGAATGCAACAAAATACACAAATAACCATTAATACAAAGATGCAACAGAAATAACACTTCATTTTATTAATATCAAAGAACTGAAATTTGTTTACAGACAGAATAGAAATAAACTAGATAGGGCGTTGGTAGCTTATCTCTGAGAAGAGATGTGGAAGCTACATGCCTCTGAACTCTGTGTTACAATGAGGCTCGAAGGCCTATATGTTATTGAGAAACAATTTAAAAACCTAAACATCCACAAACATAACCCTAGGAGATGAAACGCCAGAATATGGGCCCCGTCGGGGTAAATTGCTACATCAATTTCCTGGGGTCGTAACTTTGGCATACTATCTTTGTTTGACGCATATGATACATCGTTAGAAATATCTATCTGAGGACTACAACTATTGATAGTGAATATCATGTTTTGGAACAAACTAATATTTGTCAATCAGTTGATGCCCAAAAAATGTCATTTAGGGCCTCAAAATGGCTCCAGAAGTTCAGGACCCAAAAACTACCAAAAATAGTAAATTGTGCTACAATTAAGGAAACTGAAAAACTGAAAGAAACAATGGTGGGGGTCCAATTGGAATAGGCAGGTGGCCACTAATATCCATCTGGATCACTCAAGGTAGCGTTGCAGCAAGTGAACTAAGCCTAAGTGGCTCAGGACGAACCATATGTTAGTGTTGGGGGTCTGTTGTAGAAGGAATTTTTGGGAGTAAGCATAATAAGCGAGGATGAATGGACCAAAGGAAGCAACATGTGCCATAAAAGAAGGAAGACCAGCACGAAAAAGGGAAAAGGAAGAAACGCACCAGGAAAGAAGGAAGATCAATGTAAGGAGCAGCTGGATCGAAGACCAACCACACAGAAGGAAGTTAGAAAGTGGGCAAGTGGAATCCACTTAGAGTTAGGGTTTTGGAGTCACAATGTAAGGGTTTAACCCAACTTTTAGTATAAATATGATGTATGAGGTAAATAGGGAAGATAATTATGATCATCATCATCATCGTCATCCATATTTGGTGTCCTTTGTTAGAGAGAGAACTTACTTTTGGAGAGTCCTTTTTGAGTCTTAGGTTTTGTATTGTTGAGAGATGCATAGCTCATATGGAGTCAATGTTGAGATGTAACTAAGGGTCAGGTCACAAGTTGTGGAGCTTGGTGCGACCCTGGTCAGATTCACATGCATTAGGATTAAACCTTTGATGTAATGTGTGCAACGCTAATTTGATGAAGAATAAAGAAATAAGAAGAATATCTTTGTGGATGTAGCCCAGGGGGGTGAACCATGGTAAAATGGTGTCTTTATGTGTGATGTGTTCTTTTTATATGCTTTATAATGACTGAATGGTTAGAGGAATGCATTAGTTAGGGTTTATTTACAGTGTGCACTAGTATGATGAATGTTGTTGAATGGATAAAATGATAGATGTGATGAATGTTATGATAAGGATGCATGTTAAAATAAAAGAACTGTAATAAAAATAACATCCCCAATCCCTTCCATGAACGCAAACATTTGCATCATGCAGTCACTTGTAAACCATCTTTAGTGAGATTGCATTGTGCACGGTGTAGCCTTCTGGTTTACCAGAAGGGCCGATGATGAAAATGGTTTTGTTGGAGAACTAAGGAAGAACTCGGATCATCCCATACATCCAACAGTGTGAAAAAGTTATGAATGGTAAAAGTTCAGTTCAAACAAGAAAAAATTCAAAGGTCAAATTCAAGGTCACACGTGTCACCACTACAAGGGTGACACGTCGCACAACCATACATCCATACAGTGTTGATGTGGAAACACCCCAAGTTCCCATGTGGCACACCGTACGTCTGACCAAGCAGGTGACTGGGAAATTTGTATGGAAAAGGTGGACCAATTGCAAATCTACATGTGGAAATGATAGACCAATGAGTGGCTACATTTGATAACCTCCCATTAGCCATTTATGGATAAGGTCATTTAAAAAAAAATTGGGAGTCAAAAGGATCGAACCCATGACCTCCCACAGCCTTACACAAGCATTCATTACCAATAGAACATCATCGCATATGACTTAATAGTCATATGTTAAACATATTATATGAGTTGTTTTAAAGGTATAGTTCACAGGAAAAACGTACTATGTAACCAACGCATATATTCTACGACGGTTTGTTAAACTATATGGCGCATATATTTAAACCACTGCATATATATAATAACTCTGAAATATATAAATTAATCGAAAGTTATAACAAAAATGAGGTTCGCGAGGATTGAACCCGCAACCTCCTCCACATATTTCAAATGTTTTAACCATTGCGCCATTGGCACCTCATGTTATGGAGATTCCACCAACTTTAGAATTAAGTTGCCAAAGTTTGTGGATGGAAGTTGGTATGGGTGCGCAGATTGAGGCCAATGTACATTCCAAGGATGCACGGATCCTGAGACATAGGTAGCATACAAGTGCATTGGAGTGTGTGCCAAAGAGAAGCCAAGTTTATGTGTTGCATAGATTTGCGTGCCATGAGGTACTTTGTCCAAACATAGGCTTGTTTATACTCATTTTTCTGGTTTTCTCTAGAGGAGTTCAATGGTGATGTTATTTTTGTGCTGAGACGTTTTCTATGAAATTATTAATCTAGATTTCAATTAATGAGCGCCATAGTGCATCGTTTGGCATGTAAAGAGCATAAAATTGAGCCAGTTCATAATATGGTCGACTTTATACTCTTTTTTCTCAAAATTTCTCAAGGAATTCAATGGTAAACTCTATTTTTAAGTTTGAGCAATGAAATTGAAGAGCGACATCAAAATTGGCTTTGTAAGTCCATGTTGTAATGTAATTTGACATTTTGAGATTATGAGAAGCAATCTCATTGGTTTGAAGGGAACTTTGAAGATGAAGTAAATTATGTCATCAATATTGTGTGACTTGAGTTCTTTCATTTTATGTTGTGTTATCTCATTATTCTTCAAATTATTCAATCATTTTATGATATTTTGGATAAGAAGCACAACATCATTTTTCTGCAAATCACCTCAATACGATCAAGAATTACTCTGAATCAAGTTAGATGTTAAAATGGGTTTTTAAAGACTAATATTGGTATCTAAGGATTTTCGGATCAAGTGGTATTAGAGAGAGGTTTGACGTGCATTTGCAAGTTGTTGATGTGACGATGTCCAAGACTTAAGATTGGTAAAGGTTTTGAAGACTCTTCTTAAGAGGACAAAATGAGTAAATCTCTCATGAAGTTAAGGATGCAACAGATTCAGATTCAGAATAAGAATTCTGAATCTGACCATTGACCAACAGATTCAGAATAAGAATTCTAAATTAAGGATGCAACTGGAAACTCTCGAGGAAGATAAGCAGAAGCTGGAAGATCGACTAATATGTCATGAGGAATTCCATAGAGGTATTTTTCATGAGTTGGAAAGGAAATGGTAGACCAAGGATCAGGTATTGGCACCATCAACACCATTCCATAAGGATTCGCATGTAGAGAATGTAAAGTCTCTGATGAAAAATGAACTGTCTCTTTAAAAGGCATGATCGAGAAGGATGATTCTTTGTACTCCCGTCAAGATCGAAAATGCTCAAGGATGGTTGATGCAAGGAGAACTTCATATGAAGAGGTCCTTCATAAGCAGTTATTCCTACCTTCCAGCCTAGGGAAATATAACATATGTAAAACATCTTCGAAAAAATATGTGCATTCAAAAGAGGGAATGAAGACATTTCCCACTAATAAGACAGGTAAATGGTCTGTTTATCCATGTGTAAACATAGACACCTTATATATGTTTTGAAGTGAGAGGAATCTAGTAAATGTTTCTATATAGTTGCTTTGTTCTAGAGTGAGAGGGATCTTATAAACATTTCTAAGCCTCTCTACAATAGTGTAGACAATTGTAATTGTCTTGTTATCAGCTAAGGACTATATATGGATCGAATTGTCTAAGTTAACATTATTATTTTGAAGTACTAAAGGTGAAGGAACAAAAGGATGTAGGAAGTTCGAGCATGTAGATCGGAAAGTGGGAAGAGCATCGAAGTAATGTAAATCTTCTTAGATCTGGTAAAGGAGAAATAATCTTCTTTGTAAAAATATAAGAGATATATACTTGTAAATATGCATGCTATGACATGTTCAAGATATTATGTCATGTTCATGTAGATGTATGCCTTGAGAAGAAACAATTCAGAAGGTGCATATGTATACAGAGAATATATTTGGAATTGTTTTCAAGGTAGGAAAGAAGAAATGGATATGGAATTCATTTAGAGACTCCTACATATACATCCACAGTATAGGAACAGAGAGTCCAAAATCGAAATACAAAGAGAAAAATTCGACTTGGTTTCAGATTGGCCAAGATAGACTATCTTTAATAGAGAAGGTGATGGGATTGGATGTTGAGTACATGATTCGGAATATGCTATTGTAGAGGTTCAATGAGAAGACTTTTGTTGTGAAAGAATCTATGAGACATAACCAGAACTAGATTTGAACTAGCTCCAGATGACAAAGAGTCGGAGTCGGAGCCATATTTCAGAAGAAAACAGAAGGACACTAATCTAGTATCCAAGATCCAATATCCAAGATGAAAATTTAGTCCCAGAATATTCAGCAAGGTGGAAGAGTGAAGAAGCTTATTCATCACTAAGTTATTGAATAAGAGAATTACAGTAACATGGAAGAGTGAGTAAGAGTTATCATCACTAAGTTGTTTAAATATTCATACTTTTAGAGGACCAAAAGTTCTTGAGTGGGAAGGTGTTATCCAGAAGGATCTGCAATGTTCATAGAAGGTCCAGGAAGATCCAAAATGCTCACAGAGGTCTAGGAGGATCTATAAAAGCTTAAACTTTGATTGTCTCAAATGTTCTTGAAAATGGCAGCATTGCGTAGAGATCGGCAATAGGGTTTCAATGATGCAAGAATCGCCTCAAACAGAGTTTGTATGAAAAATTTATGGATGGTGAAAGTTAAGGAGAAATGGGGAAAAAAGTCAAAGGTCAAAGTCAAGGTGACACGTGTCACCACTACTAGGGTGACATGTGGCATGATCTTAAATCCATACGGTGCTAACATGGAAACACCCCAAGGTGCCACGTGGCACATCGTACATCCAACCAAGTAGGTGAATGGGAAATCTGTATGGCATAGGTGGACCAATTACAGATCTACATGTAGCACTGATAGACTAATGAGATGTTTCCATGTGGCAACCTCCCATTGGATATTGATGGATAGGGTCATTTAAAATTTTATTGGGATTCTGGAGGATTGAACCCGTGACCTCCCATAGCCTTACACAAGCATCCATTACCAATAGTCCATCGTATATGACTTAATAGTCAAATGTTAAACATATTATATGAGTTGGTTTAAAGGTATAGTCTACGGGAAAAGAACCGAGGGATAAGCCCTCAACCCTTGGTTATGTGCAATACAATGTAACCAACGCATATATTCCACGGGTGTTTGTTAAACTATATGCCACATATATTTAAACCACCATATATATATAATAACTCTGAACTATATACATTAACAGAATATTATAACAAAAATGAGGTTCATGGGGATTGAACCCACAACCTCCTCCACATATTTCAAACGTTTTAACCATTGTGCCTCATGTTACGAAGATTCCACCAAATTTAGAATTAAGTTGTCAAAGTGTGCACATGGAGGTTGGGCATGCAGCCTATTTATTGGTGTGTGAAGCAAGGCTGACACACATTCTGAGGATGCATGTATCATGAGACAGAGGTACAGTACAGGTGCATTTGAGTGTGTGCCAAAGAGAAGTCAAGTTTATGTGTTGCATAGATTTGTGTGCCATGAGGTACTTTGTCCAAACATAGGCTTGTTTATACTCATTTTTCTTGTTTTTTCTAGAGGAGTTCAATGGTGATGTTATTTTAGTGGTAAGATATTGTCTATTAAATTCTTATTCCATATTTCCATTAATCGGCGCCATAGTGCCAAAGCGTTTAAAGAGTGTAAAACCGAGCCAATTCAGAATATGATCGACTTATACTCATTTTTCTCATAATTTCGCAAGGAATTCAATAATAGACTCTATTTTTTAGTTCAAGCAGCAAAATTGAAGAGTGACTTCAAAATTGGCTTTGTAAGTCCATGTTGTAATATAATTTGACATTTTGAGATTATGAGAAGCAGTCTCATTGGTTTGAAGGGTACGTTGAAGATGAAGTAAATTATGTCATCAATATTGTATGACTTGAGTTCTTTATTTTTTGTTGTGTTATCTCATTATTCTTCAAATTCTTTAATCATTTTATGATATTTTGGATAATATGTACAACATCATTTTTTTGCAAATCATGTCATTACGATCAAGAATTATTATGAATCAAGTTAGATGCTAAAATGGGTTTTTAAATATTGATATTGGTATCTAAGGATTTTTGGATCAAGTGGTATCAGAGCGAGGTTTGACATACATTTGCAATTTGTTGATGTGACAAGGTCTAAGACTTAAGATTGGTAAATGTTTTGAAGACTCTTCTTGAGAGGAAAAAATAAGTAAATCTCTCATGAAGTTAAGGTGAGAGAAGAACATTAACTGACAAATTCAGAATGAGAATTTTGAATTAAGGATGCGATTGTAAACTCTTGAGAAAGAGAAGAAGAAGCTACAAGATCAACTGATATGCAAGGATGATTTTAGGGGCTAAATTTCACTCATGGGATAATTTTCCAAGGTTTTCCCAAAAAACGATTCGTCATTCTAAAAATAATTCTCTCAAATTCTATAAGATAAAATTATTTTACCTTAAAAATCACAAACATTTTATACAAACTATACAAAACCCTTAGAAATTTGAATATTTTTACAAAAATATCACCAAACATTTATGGTTGGCATATGAAGGATTAGTAATATTCACCAAGGTTTCTACATTTTAAATTAAATTTCCATCCTTAAAATCATCCCTGGTGATATTTCATGAGGAATTCCATAGAGGTATTTTTCATGAGTTGGAAAGGAAATTGCAGACCAAGGATCGGGTATTGGCACCATCAGCACCATTCCATGAGGATCAACAAGTAGAGAATGTAAACTCTTTGATGCAAAAGTAACTATCTCTTTTAAAAGTCATGATTGTGACGGATGATTCTTCGTATTCCCTTCAATATGGATAATGCTCAAGGACAATTAAAGCAAGGAGAAATTCATATGAAGAGGTCCTTCATAATAAGTTAGTCCTACCTTCCAGCCTAGGGAAAGGTAACATATGTAAAACATCTTCGGAAAAAGATGTGCATTCTAAAGAGGGAATGAAGACATTTCCCATTGTTAATATAGGTAAATGGTCAATGTATCCATGTGCTTCCTGTGGAACTAGTAACCATGATTTGGAGAAGTGTCGAAGAAGATAGTCCATGGAAGAAAATCCATCCAAGAAGAAGGCTAAAGGTAAAGGTCTTTTCTCAAAATAGAGGCAAACGGGAAATGAAAAGAAGTTTTAGTGGTTCCAAGATGGGAACAAGACACTCTACTCTTATTGGGGTAGAGTGGACATCGGATCGAGAAGTGTTGGACACTTTATCCACACTTGTGTCTGAAGCAGAACCAGAAAGATGTAAAGGAACTTGCAAGAAGACAAGCAACAACCCCATATGAAGTTAATAGTCTTGTTGAAATATTTGAGAAATAATACTTCTTAATGGTTTGTCTCAACAAAGCGACATATGAAGACAATGAGGAATGGTTCATGGACAGTGGCTCATCTTGCCACATGACCGGGATGACATCAATATTTCTGAGTTTCTTAGATATTGACACAGATTGTTATTTAGGATCTAGAACTAACAATAGACACACAATAAAAGGGTTTGGATATGTAATATTCCAACTTGATTCGGGAAGATTTTTTGGAATAGAGCATATGTTATATGTTTGAGATTTGAAAGTAAATATAACTCTCAATTGCAACTTTTGAATATGAAGGATATGTAGTCGCATTCCAGGATGGCCAAGTACTTGTGTATTCAAGGGAAGTTACTCAAGATATAAAAATAGTACTTGGTGTTCATAAGGAGAGGTTATATAGTTTACTAGGAAGACCTATAATTTGTTCTATTTCTGTAAAATTTGAGAGAAATTCTATAAACTTTCTATATAGCCACCTTATATGTTGTTAAGAGTAAGAGGAATTCTGTAAAATTTATATATAGCCACCTTATATGTTGTTAAGAGTGAGAGAAATTTTGTAAAGGATTTATATATAGCAAACTTATATATTGTTTGAAGTGAGAGGAATCTTGTAAATGTTTCTATATATCCACTTTGTTCTAGAGTGAGAGGGATCTTATAAATATTTCTAAGCCTTTCCACAACAGTGTAGACAATTGTAATTGTCTTGTTATCATCTAAGGACTATATGTGGATCGAATTGTCTAAGTTGACACTCTTATTCTGAAGTATTGAAGGTGAAGGAACAGAAGGATGCAGACAATTGGAGCATGTAGATCGGAAAGTGGGAAGAGAATTGAAGTATTATAAAGATTCTTAGAGTTGGTAAAGGAGAAAAAATCTTCTTTGTAAAAATATAAGAGGTTTATACTTGTAAATATGCATGCTATGACATATTCAAGATATTATGTCATGTCCATAATTACTTACAAGATACGAATGTCATGGAGAAAATGTTGTTAGATGCATTCCAGAACGATGACTTAGGGGATGATGCTCATATCAATGATACCATTTTTGAAAGCCTAAAATCTGCTTCCACCACCCCTTTCTTTGGACCTAGTGCATGGTCAAAGTCTACCCAGCTTGGGACACCAATGTTACTATACAATGTGAAAGAAAAGTTTGGCATGTCAAACACATTTTTCTCGACAATAGTGAGGTAATTGACCACCAAGTGCCTTATATTAATTTTTAGAAATCTTGTCACACAATCAACATTAGAAATGGTTTCTTTTATAAATGTTAAATGACCTTGTACATTTTTATTTCCCACTAACTGCAGAATATTCAAAGATAAGGTTCTTCCTAGTGATAATGTTTTTCCCGGTAGTTGCGAAGAGGCAATGCAGTTGTTGAAAATGTTGGGTGTTGAGTATATATCATATCATGCATGTCAGAATGATTGTATTTTATATAGAGGAGAATATGTAGACAAAGAGATATGTCTGAAATGTGGGCATGATAGGTGCCATAAATCAAATAAAAATGGTAAATTACATGGTCCTCCTTATAAGATATTGAGGCACATGCCTATAATCCCAAGGATTCAAAGGCTCTTTCGTTGCAAAGAATTAGCTATGTTGAATGGATGGCATGCCTCACACAAAAGTGAGTCGGGAGTTATGTGAATCCCAACAGATTCAATAGCCATGAAGCATATAGAGGATACATGGACAGAAAAATTCAAGGATGAAGTACGAAGTCTACGACTTAGCATATCAATGGATGGTGTGAACCCATTTTCCCTCCAAAACACTAACTATTATGTTTGGATTGTTGTAGTGATGAATAACAATATCCCCCCATGGTTTTCCATGAAGAATGAACTACTTATGTTGGCTCTTATAGTCTCTGGTAGAAGACAAGTTAAGAATATGGATGTCTACCTACAACCATTGGTAGATGAATTGAAGGAATTATGGGAAGGGATACATGTATATGATGTATCAAGACCCATCGCAACATTGAGGAGTTTTACATCATGTGGCATATGTGCTTACACCACACATGATTATCCAGGCTTAGGAGTTTACACCACAATGTATATTTTGCTCTTGAAAAAGGCTTTTGATAATAGTTGGGTTGTTGACCAAGTGAGAGAGAAATATGGTGCATCTAGTCATTACCTGCGTGAAGAATAGGATGCACTAAACATAGGGATTGGTTGCAACAACTTGGTAATAATCTATTTGTGTACATAATTTTTAACTTCGTAATGCACATTTGAATTGTAAGTACATTTATGTTATTTTATATTTTAATGGTCGGGTTATTAGACACATATTGACACTATGATTTAAGTACATCTGTTCTCTGTGTTGGTGGCCTCCCCACAACACCAAACAATCCAGATTCATGTGCCTCTGATCCAGATGGATATTGGTGGCCACCCACCTTTTCCAACTGGCTCAAAACAGTTTTCTGGCAATTTTGGCAATTTACTATTTTTAACATTTTTCACTTCCGAGGCCATTTTGAGGGCCTAAATGAAGGTTATTCAGGATCAAGCTTCTCAATTATATCCCATGGAATTATTGAGGGCCCAAAATTAGTCTCCTCAATGATACCTTTCCAACAGGCTATCATACGCCTAAAACGGAGATCGTATGCAAAAGTTACGACCCCGGGAAGTTAATGTACTAACTTACCCAAACGGGGCCCACATGACTTTGGGCGCTTCATCTCCTCATGTTAGGTTTTTGGATGTCTAGGGTTTTTGGAATTCTTGTTTATTGTAAAATGCCTTCAGATCCTCATTGTAATCATCTTCTTGCGAATGAGTGCAGCCGTCACATCTCTTCTCGGAGATAAGCCACCACCATTCCAACAAGCTTGTTTCTGCTGCATTTTACAGTTTCAACTTATTTCATTATTGAATAGAAAACCAATTTTATTGTCTCTATGTTATTTTGTGTTAAGAATCTATTAATAATCTGTATTCATTTCGTTCTACTCATAAAATCCGGATCAGTGGTATCAAAGTGGTATGCTCCTTGTCATCTTAATGCATGTCCCCAACGAGGTCAAAGTACAAAGAGTTGGGTCTTGAGCTTGTTTCTCTTGAGGACAAAATCTCTCACACGCCCAAGTGACCTCTCATGGAAGGAGAAAATAAATATAATGGGACAGGAGATCCTTTCAAACTATTGTTTGAGGAATCCCTCATGCAACAGAGGAACGAGATGATGGATAGGTTCACACAAATCCTTCGTCGGGTACCAAAAGGCGATGCATCTTCTTTGAGTGGAGGTGCCACCCCCTTCAAGGTACAAATAAACTTCTATATTCCTTATTTGAAGGTCGGATAGATGCAAATTTTGTATACAAGTGGTTGAATCTACTAGAAGGGTATTTTTATGTCCATAACTTCTCAAATAGAGAAAAGATTACTTTTGCGCTCCTCAAAGCCATCCCCCATGTCAAAGATTGGTGGGAAACGTTCTGTGAGTAAAAGGAAATAGAGGAACCCTCATTATTTACAATCACAACTACCTGGGATTCCTTCAGGGATGCTATTAAGGAACAATACTACCCTATTGGAAGTTATGACGACTTATATACCAAATGGACCACACTACGGAAAGAAAGAGACCAAGCAGTGCTAGATTTCACAAATACCTTCCATACCTTGCACACCAAGCTGGGTATCAAAGATTTGGAGAGACATCTGGGGCTCAAGTATCATGGTGCTCTACATAGATACATCCAAACCGAAATGAAATTTCTAGACATCTCATCCTTGGGCACAGCCTATCGATATGCCGTCAAAATCGAGCAGAAGCTCAAACAAAAGACGCGACAATTTGGGCCTGGGAACCCCTCACAAAAAAAGCCAGGAAAGGGCAGCCCCAACCCATAGAACAAAGGATAGAGAAAATATGTAGAGTATCAGTACAACCAGTCCAAGCCGCAAGCAAAGAAGGACACTAGAAAGACAAAGAAATATACCGAGAAGTGGTGTGACTCCCATAAGATCCCTTGGCATAACATTGTTGATTGCCTCTCAAAGCAGTCACTGGTGGCCGAAGTGAAAGCCTCTGAATCAGATGTAGATTCTGACTCTAATCTAGAACCAAAAAGGGGAAGATGGATCATTGACATGGAACCCAGTGCCACTGTTTCTACCACCAAGCTCTAGCCTGGTGAACCAGACGAGCAAGAAGAAGGAGAGCACCTCTTCCATTCACAAATGTGGGTAAAAGGCACCCCACTACACTTCATCATTGATAGCGGTATCCAGAAGAACCTCATCTCTACCGAGGTCATCAAGCGGTTGGCCCTACCCACAATGCCTCACCCACAACCCTACACCATTGGATGTCTCTGCCAAGGAAGCGATCTTCGCGTCAGCCAACAGTGTCGACTATCATACGGAATCAATCTCTTCAAAGACGAGGTATTATGTGATGTTGCTCCTCTAAAAGTTTATGATGTTCTTTTGGGCCAACCTTATTTATGGAAAAATCATGATGTATATGAGTTTAGGCCTCATAGTGTTATTATTACTTTGAACAAGAAATTGTACAGGATACCTGAGGCAGTCCCACCTAGTGTCATTTCCTTAATATCTGCTAAGCAATGCATGAAGGTCATCTCTCAGATGGGGAAGTTTGTCTTATTCGTGATTCACTCTCAGAATAAGTGAAAGATCACAACCACATCCAGGGTCTCTATGATTGACCTCTCCACACAGCAGAAGCAAGTAGATAAGGTCATGGAAGAATACTCGGATATCTTCTCCTCACCTACCGGGGTACCTCTGCACTGCCAGGTCAAGCACCCCATCGATCTGACCCCTGGTGCACTACTACCCAATGGGCCAGTCTATCATCGCTCTATGTTAGAGAATGATGAGATCAAGCAACAAATCCAAGAACTGCTCCACAAGGGGCACATCTGTCCCAGCTCATCACCTTGCGGGAGCCTAATCGTGATGGTACAGAAGAAAGATGGAACCTGGCGACTATGCATTGATTACCAGGCTCTAAATAAAATCACAGTCAGAAACGGGTACCCAATTCCCCAAATCGACGACCTCCTTGATCAACTCACAGGGGCTAAATACTTCAGTAAGATTGATCTAAAGTCTGTCTACCACTAGGTCCCGATAGAATAGACAGATGTATGGAAGACCGCCTTCAAGTCAAAGGAAGGCCTTTTTGAATGGTTGGTCATGCCCTTTGGTTTGAAAAATGCTCCGGCCACTTTCATGAGGATGATGGACGATATCCTGTGACCATTCACCAATAATTTTGTAGTGGTGTATCTGGATGACATTCTCATTTACATTAAGACTTGGGTCGAACACTTGTAGCATATTCAGCAGGTTCTGCACACCCTACGACATCACAAGCTATACGCCAACTTGGAAAAATGATCCTTCAGCATGGACAGGGTCCATTACCTGGGCTACATCATTGATCAGCATGGTGTACATGTGGATCCAACCAAGATCCAAGTCATCCGTGACTGGCCAGCCCCAACCACACTCACTGATCTTTGGAGCTTCTTGGGCCTTGCCAATTTCTATCGCAGGTTTGTGTTGGGATTCTCCCATATTGCATGGGCCCTCAGCAAAATCACCAGGGGTGGTGGTAAGGAAAAATTTGTGTGGGGCCGGTCCCAACAACAAGTGTTCGATTATCTGAAGCAGCACTTGTGCTCATCCCTAATACTTTCACTACCAGACCTGCAACATCCCTTTAAGATCGAGACAGATGCTTCAGACTATGTTGTGGGCATCATTCTCACTCAGCACGACCACCCCGTGGCCTATCATAGTGAGACACTATCCGATGATGTCCATAAGTACCCTAATTACGACAAAGAAATGTACTCCATTGTGCAAGCCTGTCGTCAGTGGAGACATTACATTCTTGGGAAGGAGATAGTCATCCACACTGATCATGAGCCATTGTAGTTTATGCATACACAAGGAAAATTGCAGAATGACCGCCATCAAAAGTGGTCCACATACTTGCAGCAATTCCACCTCAACATCAAGTATAAAATAGGAAGCACCAATCACATTGTTGATTGCCTCAACAGACCACCAGTCGTGGCACTCACCACAGTGCTAGAATCTTGCGGGCATGAGACCTCTCGATGGCCCCAACTCTATGAGATAGACCCAGACTTTGCCACCACCTACCAAATGTTGGGTGAAAACATAGTTGTCGATAATTTCTATCTTTAGGATGGGTTGTTGTGTCGTCTGGGCCATATCTATGTTTCATCAAGCAAGAGAGCGAATCTAATCTGGGAAGCCCACTACATTCGGGTGGCAAGACACTTCGGCGTCGAAAAGACAGTGGCTATGCTACAGAAACATTTCTACTGGTCGAAACTCTGACAAGAGGTCAACAAGTAAATTAGGTCCTGCACTGCCTGTGCTATTGCCAAACCAACCACTAAGAAATAGGGCCTGTACACCCCTCGTCCTACTCCTGACATGCCATGGGAATCCATCTCAATGGACTACATGTCGGGCCTCCCATCCACCAAGCGGGGAAATGACTGTGTTTTTTTGGTTGTTGACCACTTTTCTAAGATGGTGATTATGGTTGCCTGCAAGAAGACCATCACAACAGAGGCCACTACCAAGCTCTTCTTTGAACGGGTCTAGGTACATTTTGGACTCCCACAAACCATTGTCTCAGATAGGGACAGTCGATTTCTCAGCACATTCTGGTCGAGCCTCTAGTCACTGCTGGACACCAAGCTAACCAAATCCACGGCCTTCCACCCCCAGACAGATGGCCAAACCGAGGTCGTAAATTGAATGGATGTGCATATCCTTCACATGTATAATTCAAAGCACCCTCGCACATGGGATGAGAGCCTTCCCTATGTCCAGCATAGCTACAATGGATCCCTGCATAGCTCAACTGACCACAGCCCCTTTAAGGCGGGCTTGGGATTCCAACTATTGGGTCCCATAAATGTTGCAATTCCCCTCGCGGTCACATCGACTGACTCATCTCCTGTTCCAACTGAAGTTGACAAAGCCACCCGGTTCATTGAGTGGATCCAACACATCTACCAACATGTTCAGGATATCCTACAGAAGTCTAATGACAAGTACAAACAACGCCATGATCAACATCGGGTGCCACATAAGTTTCAGGTGGGAAACAAAGTTTGGTTGCACTTGCAGAAAGAATGCCTTACAAGACCCCATCGTAAGCTTCACCCACTCCGTTATGGGTCGTACACCATCACCAAGGCCATGGGGGATAATTATTTTGAGCTCAACATTCCTCCTTTCCTTGGCCTACACCCAGTGTTCAACGTGGATCTCCTTCGCCCTTATTTCCCACCATTATTGGACACCTCAGACGTAGCAGAACATCTAACACCAACATAGCTCAACCTTGAATGCATCCAACAGGCATCCAATGATCATATTGTGGACACACAGATCAAGGGAACTTGACAGCAAAGGATCCATCTTTATCGAGTCATCAAAGCAGGGCAGCTCTTGCACCAAGGCAAGTGGCTCACCTGAGGCCAAATTCAGTAGAAATTTCCTCATCTGATGGGGGAACTCAATGCAATGGATACCATTTCTTCCTAAGGATGGAGGATTGATCTATATGGATATCGGTGGCCACCCACCTTTTCCAACTGGCTCAAAACAATTTTCTAGCATTTTTGGCAATTTACTATTTTTAGCAGTTTTCACTTCCGGGGGCCATTTTCAGGGCCTAAACGAAGGTTTTTCAGGATCAAGCTTCTCAATAATATCTTATGGCATAATTTAGGCCCCAAAATGAATCTCCTCGATGATACCTTTCCAACGGGCTATCATACGCCTAAAACAGAGATCGTATGCAAAAGTTACGACCCCGAGAAGTTAATGTACTAACTTACCCAAACAAGGCCCACGTGACTTTTGGTGCTTCATCTCCTAGGGTTAGGTTTTTGGATGTCTAGGGTTTTTGGCATCCTTGTTTATTTTAAAATGTCTTCATAGCCTCATTGTAATCATCTTCTTGCGAATGAGCGCAACCTTCACATCTCTTCTTAGAGATAAGCCACCACCATTCCAGCAAGCTTGTTTCCGCTGCATTTTACAGTTTCATCTTATTTCATTATTGAATAGAAAACCAGTTTTACTGTATCTCTTTTATTTTGTGTTAAGAATCTATTAATAATCTATATTCATTTCATTATGCTCATAAAATCTGGATCAGTGGTATCAGGGCAATTTTGGCATAAAACTATTTTGAGCTAGTTGGAAAAGGTGGGTGGCCACCGATATCCATTTGGATCAGCCTCTCAACCTCTTCCAGATTCACGCGCCTCTCAACCTGTGCAGCACAACGATCCTGCAGACCAATAATGGAGTGATCGACCTCTCTTCCTCTTTCGTGATCTCACTTTAGCGATTTGTTCAACGAAAGATCCTCCGCACAGGTAAGTGCTCCAACGAAATATGTGCCACGAAGCTCTCAAGGAAGCGATCTCTCCTTCAACTCTGTTACCAACTTAAGAAACAAGAGAATGTAAAATCAACTCACAACACCTGGAGACCGAGAACACAAAGCCAAGCATCATTCGAATTAATCAATGAGA
>ML789816.1:124285-165247 GCA_009831015.1 Picea engelmannii
CAATACAAATAAATGTTATAACTAAATATCTAGTCGTAGTCTCTCAGGCAAAGAATGTTGTGGAAGAATAGGTTATGTGCCCTACTCATCCGGGCGAGGTGAAGAAGGAGGAGGAGGAGGAGGTATTGAAGAAGAAGCACAATCACCACCCTGATCAGCAACATCACCACCTTGATCTGCAACATCGCCATGATCACCTACACCCTGATCAACATCAGCACCCAAAGGATGAGGAGGAGGTATTGAAGAAGAATCATTTCCATCACCTGGAGGAGGACTAGGAGGAGGTACTGAAGCATAAGCATCGCCATCACCACCTTGATGATCATCATCACCACCCTCATCATCATTAGTGTTGGACAACTTGTCATCCTTCATCCCTACTAGTAACCTGGAATCTCCAATGATATGACACATAAGAGACGTCATATCGCATGTCAAGTTTGTCCAAAGATGCAAGGGATCAGGGTCAGCCATGTTGTCTCTCATCTGGACAGGGATGACTCTCACACCAACCAAAACTGCACTTAGTTTGTCACACACCTCCATCCTATATCTGAGAACTAGCCTACGTCGCATGTCGGGTTGTATATGCGACTGAGGACCCTGACCCTCTGCAGCCTCATTTGTCTCCTCATCTGCATTAGGTGGCAGGGGAAGAGGCACATCCCCAAAAAATGTGCCAACATCTGCAAAATATAACACAAGTCAATAATTAGTCAACAATTTCATTAAATTTTTTAATAAAATATGTTAAAGAACATGCTAGAATAAAATTTATTCGAATTAAGTAAGACAATAAAATGAAAGTACAAGATTAATTTAAATCTTACCTCGATCATTTGGTGGCTCATCCACTGTGAATAGAATGTTAATACATCCTTTCCAATCCATCCTCACGTAAGGGCACGACACCATCATGAAAACGTGATCTACCTCACTAGATAATAGATCAAGTGCCTCCCTGAAAATCCTAGATGGAAAATCAGGCATGCCCCTCTTGGGCATCATCTCGCCCCACATGTGCATTCACACCTCACTCATCGGCCTAGGAAGTGGATGAACAAAACTAGGTCTCGTCTCTGGAAACCTCTCAAAAAACCAACAAAATAACTCTAAAGTGAATGGGAGGTTCTCCCTCCCATCTATCATAGCACAACATTTATCCAGTGCTATACAAAACCGCCTCAAGAAAATGGCAAACCACCTAATAAGTCATTGCCTCTGTATCAAAGAATCAACATAATATAAAATTGCACGACTAATATGATGACCATCACCAATAAAGTGTAAAATGGTCAACAGTAACAGTGAGAGGTAACTAAAATCCTTTGTACCAAACGAGGCGATCTATAATTGTCCACCAGCCACTTGAAAATCACCAAGAGAAGGTATATCACGTGAAATATACCTATGAGAGTAGGCAAGATGAATCTCAATTGAAACACCCACTGGGACATCAGGAAACTGGGGAAAATCCTCCCCTCTCCTAGATAGCCCAGTGATAAAATAAATATCCTCCTCAGTGGGATGATACCATTGATGAGGACCGACTTTGAATGCTTGTTGATGGGCATCCCATCGATGGATCATCTCCGCAAGAAAGGAGGAATTCCCCTTCAAGGATGTATCCTCCTTGTAGTACTTGAGGAGGCCTACATTCCTCAAGAGGAGTTGTGTAGCTGCAATAGTAGGCTGAGGGTACAAATCCCTCTCCCTCTCTCTAGCTTCCCACTCTCAAACCATATTGTACTGGTCTAGTCTCTTTTGTTGCTCCTCCATGCGCTGACGTCTTTGTATAATTAACATATAAATTACATCAACATCATACATAAAACATAACTTTTTCAGTAAATGAGAAATTTATTTCAAAATGTCCAAACATAAATTTTGTCAAAAAAAAAAAAATCTTCGGTGCGCCTGCAAAACAGTAATGCATCGCACACGATGCGCACACATATCTTACCCACTGCATGCAAAGTGAAATTTATTTTAGTCGGTGTGCAGTAATTATTAAAGCACCAGAGCACCCTATTATGTACGCACCGGAGCATTATATATCACGAACACACCACTCTAACACTATCTATTCTCCATAGTGCATCTATTATTATGTATGCACCAGTGCGTTACATATAAATGATGCACCGCTTGAACAACTATCTATTTCAAACACTGTGTATAGTATCATGAATACACTGGTGTGTTCCATATAACCAACACACCATTGAATGTAAACTATTTATTTTCACAGGTGCATTCATAATAAACGCACTGGTGTGTTCGTTATAAACAATGCATTGGTGCATTTATTCGGAACGCATAGGTGAAAACAAATAGTTTTCATTTAATGGTGCGTATAGTTTTATGAACACACAGGTGTGTACATATAAAGGATGCACCGTTCAATTGTAACTATTCTATTTTAAACAGTGTGTATATCTTTATGAATGCACCAATGTGTTCCCTATAGCCAACACACTGTTGAAAATAAACTATTTATTTACGCGGGTGCATTCAAACTAAACGCACCGGTGCGTTTATTCAGCATGCACAGATGAAAATAAATAGCTTTCATTCAACGGTGTGTATAGTTTTATGAACACATCAATGCTTACATACCAACGACACATCGTTTAGTGGAAACTATGTATTTAGGACGGTGCATCTGTTACTTCAGATGCATCGGTGGGTCATTGGTAGGTACAAACCAATGCATTCCTTAATACGACGCACCGTCGAAACAGACTATACATGATCAGTGCACCTTGTAAAATTTACAGGGTGCACCACGCGCGGTGCGAGTTAAACGACTTGAACGCACCACGTAGAAAAATAAAATAAAAAACATTGCAAATTTAAGTCAATTTCAAAATTTAATCCACTAAAAGGATAGTGTACAAAGAAATAAAGAATTTACCCAGGCATTTTCTCATCGAGGAGGCATCATTGTGATGTAGTGAAAAAATGAAATTTTTCCACCGTATGGAAAAATTGGAATCCCATGAACCGAGCACCGAACAGAATCAATGAAAGCAACGAAAGCACCAACGATAATGTGATTCAATTGGGAAAATGAAGCATCGATGCTTGAGAGCTTCTCTGCACTGGAAATGGTAAAAATGTTTTTTTACCACCGTTTTTTTTATTTAATCTTGTTTCGGTGTGAACAACTGAAGATAGAGCAATGTTACTTTTTAAAAACATTGTGATGGTGCACCATATGGATTGCACCGGTGCGCCCTCAGGAAAAATGTGCACCATTTTGTTTTTTTTTAAACGCAAACTATGCAGTTGTTTGTTGTGCACTGGTGCACCCGTTTTGTGTGCAGCGGTGCCCGCGATCTTTTTTATCATTGGTTTTTATTTAAACCTTGTTTCAATGCGAGCGCGTTAAGCGCACTAGTGCTAACCGCTACAGATAATGCACTGTTTATTTTTAAAAACACGTGATAGTGCCTCATATGGAATGCACTGGTATGCCACTAGGACAAAGTCACACCGTTATGCATTTAAAAAAAAAGCACAGACTGTGGAGTTGTTTGTTGCACACCAATGCTACAAGGGGACAACGACGCACCGATATGCATTTTGGAATAAAAACGCAAGACAACGAACCTGTTTGTTGCACACTGGTGCTCCCGTTTAGGGAACACTAGTGCTTTCAATTTTCTTTTATATGATGTGCACCATTGCTTATTTTTTTTTAATAACTCTGCAATGGTACACCATTGTCTATTAACACTGGTGCGTTTATATATGGTGGTGCATCGGTGCAATATATTCTTATAAACACACCATTAAGAAAACATCCACTAAAACATCTTCTCGTGCACCTCCTCTAGTGACCTCCGCTGTAAATGGATTTTTGGGCTATTTTTATAGGGGGCTTCCACAAAAACCTCTGCTACAGGGTCTTTTCCTTGCAGTGTGTAGATGTATACCTTGATCAGAAACAGTTCAAACAATGCAAATGTATACAAAGAACATGTTTGGAATTGTTTTCAAGGAAGGAGAGAAGAAATGGATAGGGAATTCATTTAGAGACTCCTATAGATACATCCATAATACACTAACAGAGAGTCCAAAAGGGCAAGGCATAGAGAAACTTTCGACTTGGTTTCATATTGGTTGAGATAGACTATCTTCAACATAGAAGGAGATGGGAGTGAATGTTGAGTACAAGATTCAGATTCATATATTACAAAGGTTCAATGAGTAAACTTTTCTTTTGAAGGAATCTATGAGCCAGAACTAGAACTAGATTTGAACTAGCGCCAGATGCCAAAGAGTGAGAGTCATAGCCATGTTTCAAAAGAAGACATAAGTACACTAATCTAGTATCCAAGATGCAAGATCCAAGATGAAAATTTAGTCCCAGAATATTCAACAAGGTGGAAGAGTGAAGAAGCTTCATCATCACTAAGTTATTGAATAAGAGCATTACAATAAGATTGAAGAGTGAGTAAGAGTTATCATCACTAAGTTGTTGAAATATACATACTTTTGGAGGACCAAAGTTCTTCAGTGGGAAGGTGTTATCCAGGAGGATCCAGAACATTCACAGAAGGTCCAGGAAGATCCAAAACACTCATAGAGGTCTAGGAGGATACATAAAAGCTCAAAATTTGATTGTCTCAAATGTTCTCGAAAAGGACATCATTGCATAAATCTCGACAATATCTTTCCAACGACATAAGAATATCCTCAAATAGAGTTCGTATGCAAAGGTTATGTATGGTCAAATTTCAGGTCAAACAAGGCAAAAAATCAAAGGTCAAAGTCAAGGTGACACATGTCACCACTGCAAGGGTGACACGTGGCATGATTGTACATCCATACAATGATGATGTGGCAACACTCCAAGGTTCCACGTGGCATATCATACGTCCGACCAAGTAGGTTATTGGGAAAATCTATATGGAACAGGTGGGCCAATTATATATCGACATGTGGCAATGATAGGCCAATGAGAGTTTTCCACCTGGTAACCTGATATTGGCCATTTATGGATAAAGTCGTTTAAAATTTTATTGGGAGCCTAGAGGATCAAACCTATGACCTCCCATAGACTTACACAAACATCCATTACCAATAGACCATCACATATGAATTAATAGTCATATGTTAAACATATTATATGAGTTGTTTAAAATCTATAGTGAGCGGGAAAAGGGGTCGAGGGATAAGCCCTCGACCCTTGGTTATGTGTAATACAACGTATCCAACACATATATTATGCAGGGTTTGTTAAACTATATGCCACATATATTTAAACCACTGTATATATATAATAACTCTGAACTATATACATTAACCAAATGTTATAACAAAAATGACGTTTGCGGGGATTGAACCCACAACCTCCTCCACATATTTCAAATGTTTTAACCATTGCGCCATTGGTGCTTCATGTTACGAAGATTCCACCAAATTTAGAATTAAGTTGCCAAAGTTTGTGCATGGAGGTTGGGCCCACGACCTATTTATGGGTGCACGAACCAAGGCAGGAACAAATTATGAGGATGCATGGATCCCGAGAAAGAGGTATAGTATGAGTGCATTGGATTGTGTGCCAAAGAGAAGACAAGTTTATGTGTTGCATAGATTTACGTGCCATGAGGTAATTTGACCAAACATAGGCTTGTTTATACTCATTTTTCTCATTTTAACGAGAGGAGTTCAACGATGATGTTATTGTTTTGCTAGTATGTTGTCTATGAAACTCTTAATCCAAATTACCATTAATAAGCGCCATAGTGCATCGTTTGGCATGTAAAGAGGGTAAAATTGAGCCAGTTCCAAATATGGTCGACTTTATACTCATTTTTCTCATAATTTTGCAAGGAAATCAATGGTAAACTATATTTTTGAGTTTGAGTAGAAGAATTGAAGAGTGGCTTAAAAATTGGCTTTGTCAGTCCATGTTGAAATGTAATTTGATATTTTGAGATTCTAATGAGCAGTCTCATTGGTTTGAAGGGAACTTTGAAGATAAAGTAAATTATGTCATCAATATTGTATGACTTGAGTTCTTTTATTTTCTTCTGTGTTATCTCATTATTCTTCAAATTATTCAATCATTTTATGAGATTTTGTATAAGAAGCACAACATCATTTTTCTGCAAATCACCTCAATCCGATCAAGAACTATTTTGAATCAAGTTAGATGCTAAAATGGGTTTTTAAATATTAATATTGATATCTAATGATTTTTGGATCAAGTGGTATCAAAGTGAGGTTTGACATGCATTTGCAAGTTGTTGATGTGACAAGGTCCAAGACTTAAGATTGGTAAAGGTTTTGAAGAGTCTTGTTGAGAGGACACAATGAGTAAATCTCTCATAAATTTAAGGCTACAAAAGAACATTAACCGACAGATTCAAAATCAGAATTCTAAATTAAGGATGCAATTGCAAACTCTCGAGGAAGAGAAGCAGAAGCTCCAAGATCTACTGATATGTCATCAGGAATTCCACAGAGGTATTTTTCATGAGTTGGAAATGAAATTGCAGACCAAGGATTGGGTATTGGCACCATCACCACCATTCCATGAGGATTGGCAAGTAGAGAATGTAAAGTATTTGATGCAAAAAGAACTATCTCTTTTAAAAGGCATGAACGAGAAGGATGATTCTTCATATTCCTGTAGAGATGGAGAATGCTCAAGGGTGGCTGAAGCAAGGAGAAATTCATATGAAGAGGTCCTTCATAAGAAGTTAGTCCTACCTTCCAGCGTAAGGAAAGGTAACAATGTAAAACATCTTTGGAAAATGATGTGCATTATAAAGAGGGAATGAAGACATTTCCCACTGGTAAGACAGGTAAATGGTCTATGTATCCATGTGCTTCCTGTGGAACTAGTAACCATGATTTGGATAAGTGGTGAAGAAGATAGTTTGTGAAATAAAATGCATCCAAGAATAAGGCTAAAGGTAAGGGTCATTTCTCAAAATAGAGGAAAAGGGGGAATGACAGGAAGGGATCGTGGTTCCAAGATGGGAACAAGACATTATGATCTTATTGTGGTAGGACTGGACATCAGATCGAGAAGTGTTGGACACTTTATCCACACTTATGTTCGAAGTAGAACCATAAATATCTAAAGGATCTTGCAAGAAGACAAGAAACAACCCCAGATGAAGTTAATAGTCTTGTTGAAATATTTGAGAAATAATACTTTTTAATGGTTAGTCTTAATAGAGTGAGATATGAAGACATCGAGGAATGGTTCGTGGATAGTGGCTCATCTCACCACATGACCGAGATGAGATTAGTAGTTCTAACTTTCTCATAGATTGACACAGATTGCTATGTAGGATTTCGAACTAACACCAGACAAACAATAAAAGGGTTTGGATATGTAAGATTCTAGCTCAAGTCGAGAGGATTCCTCATAATAGAGCATATTTGATATGTTCCATATTTGAAAGTAAACCTACTCTCAGTTGCATCTTTTGAAGATGAAGGATAGGCAGTCGCATTCCAGGATGGCTAGGTACTTTTGTATTCAAGGGAAGCTACTCAATATACAACACTATTGCTTGGTGTTCGCAAGAAGAGGTTACATAGGTTATTGGGAAGACCTATAATTTGATCTAATGGTTTCTTGGATTCAACGTCAGAGTCAATGTCATATTCAACATCAGCGCCAAAGGAATTTTTAGAGATAGGAATCCGTGAGACACCTTCCAGTACTAAGGGGAGGATGAGTCCATGAATAAACCGCCCATCATTTTAAATGTGTATATTTGTGAAATGCAAGCTAATATGCATATGTAGATACCTTCTATGTCTATTGTTGTATTATGATTCTTGTAAGCCACTCATTATAGATGGTAAGAGTGAGAGGAATTCTGTAAAATTTATATATAGCCACCTTATATGTTGTTAAGAGTGAGAGGAATTTTGTAAAGAATTTCTATATAGACACCTTATATATTGTTTGAAGTGAGAGGAATCTTGTAAAGGTTTCTATATATTCGCTTTGCTCTAGAGTGAGAGGGATATTATAAATATTTCTAATCCTTTCTACAACAGTGTAGACAATTGTAATTGTCTTGTTATCAACTAAGGACTATGTATGGATCGAATTGTCTAAGTTAGCATTCTTATTCTGAAGTACCGAAGGTGGAGGAATATAAGGATGCAAGTAGTGGGAGCATGTATATCGGAAAGTGGGAAGAGAATCGAAGTAATTTAAAGCTTCTCAAAGATGGTAAAGGAGAAATAATCTTCTTTGGAAAAAGATAAGAGGTATATACTTGTAAATATGCATGCTATGACATCTTCAAGATATTATGTCATGTTCATGTAGATGCATACCTTGAGAAGAAACAATTCAAACAATATAGATATATACAAAGAATATGTTTGGAATTGTTTTCAAGGAAGGAGAGAAGAAATGGGCAATGAATTCATTCAGAGACTCCTACAGATACATCCACAGTATAGGAACCAAGAGTCCAAAAGGGCAAGGCATAGAGCAACATTTGACTTGGTTTCAGATTGGATGAGATATACTATCTTCAACAGAGAAGGAGATGGGAGTGGATGTTGAGTACAAGATTCAGATTCAGATATTGTATAGGTTCACTGAGTAGACTTTTTTTGTGAAGGAATCTATGAGCTAGAACCAGAACTAAATTTGAACTAGAGCCATATGCTAAAGAGTCAGAGTCAGATCCATATTTCAGAAGCAGACAAAAGTACATTGATCTAGTATCCAAGATCCAAGATGAAAATTTATTCCCAGAATATTCAACAAGGTGGAAGAGTGAAGAAGCTCCATCATCACTAAGTTATTAAATAAGAGCATTATAGTAAGATGGAAGAGTGAGTAAGAGTTATCATCACTAATTTGTTGAAATATTCATACTTTTGGAGGACAAAAAGTTCTTCAATGGGAAGGTGTTATCCAAGAGGATCCGAAACATTCACAAAAGGTCCAGGAAGATCCAGAATGGTCACAGAGGTCTAGGAGGATCCATAAAAGCTCAAAATTTGACCATCTTAAATGTTCTTGAAAAGGAAATTATTGTGTAGATCTCGACGATATCTTTCCAATGGTGCAAGAATTACATCAAACATAGTTCATATGCAAAAGTTGTGGATAGTCAACGTTCAAGTCAAATAGGGAAAAAATTCAAAGGTCAAAGTCAATGCGACATGTGTCACCACTGCAAGAGTGACATGTGGCATGACTGTACATCCGCATGGTGCTAACGTGGAAACACCCCAAGGTACCATGTGGCACACCGTACGCCTAACCAAGCAGGTGAATGGGAAATTTGTATGGCACAAGTGGAATAACCACAGATTGACACGTGGTAATGATAGACCAATGAGAGGCTATCACATGGAAACCTCCCATTGGCCATTTATGGATAAGGTCATTTAAAATTTTGTTGGGAATCGGGAGGATTGAACCCGTGACCTCCAATAGCCTTACACAAAAATCCATTACCAATAGACCATCGCATATGAATTAATAGTCATATGTTAAACATATTATAGTAGTGAGTTTAAAGGTATAGTCCACACAAAAAAGGGTCGAGGGATAAGTCCTCAACCCTTTGTTATGTGTAATACAATGTAACCAACGCATATATTCCATGGAGGTTTGTTAAACTATATGCCACATATATTTAAACCATTGCATATATATAATAACACTGAACTATATACATTAACCGAATGTTATAAAAAAAATGAGGTTCGCAAGGACCGAACCCACAACCTCCTCCACATATTTTGAATGTTTTAACTGTCACGCCATTGGCGCCTCATGTTACAGAGATTCCACCAAATTTAGAATTAAGTTGCCAAAGTTTGTGCATGGAGGTTGGGCTTGTGACCTATTTATGGGTGTGCAAACCGAGGCCAAAACACATTCCAAGGATGCATGGATCCCAAGATATGTTTACGGTACGAGTGCATTGGAGTGCATGCAAAAGAGAAGCCAATTTTATGTGTTGCATAAATTTGTGTGCCATGAGGTGCTTTGTCCAAACATAGACTTGTTTATACTCATTTTTCTCGTTTTCTCGAGGGGATTTCAATGGTGATGTTATTTGTGTGCTAAGATGTTGTCTATGAAAGTCTTGGTCCAGATTTCCATTAATGAACACCATAGTGCATTGTTTGGTGTGTAAAGAGGGTAAAATTGACCCAGTTTAGAATATGGTCAACTTTATACTCATTTTTCTTAGAATGTCACGAGGAATTCAATGGTAAACTATATTTTTTTATTTTAAGCAACGAAATTGATGAGTGACATCAAAATTGGCTTTGTAAGTCCATGTTGTAATTTAATTTGACATTTGGAGATTATGAGAAGCAGTCTCATTGGTTTGAAGGGAACTTTGAAGATGAAGTAAATTATGTCATCAATATTGTATGACTTGAGTTCCTTTATTTTCTATTGTGTTATCTCATTATTCTTCAAATTGTTCACTCATTTTATGAGATTTTGGATAAGAAGGACAACATTATTTTTCTACAAATCACCTCAATACGATCAAGAATGATTTTGAATCAAGTTAGATGCTAAAATGGGTTTTCAAATATTAATATTGGTATCTAAGGATTTTCGGATTACCTTGGTAAAGGATACTTTTTCTTCATAGTTACCTTGTTCAGATGTCTGAATTCAATGCACAACCTCAAAATTCCATCCTTCTTCTTCACAAATAGCATTGGGGCACCCCAAGGTGACACACTTGGGCGTATATACATCTTCTTCAAAATATCTTCAAGATGCATTTACAATTCCTTCAACTCTAGTTTACTCATCCTATAAGGAGTCTTGGACACTGGGGCTACTCCAGGTATCAAATTAATAGAGAAGTCAATATCTCTCTTGGGTGGCAACCCCGATATTTCTCTAAATGCATCCTCAAATTCTTATGGATTTCATGGTATTCAATGCTTGGAACTTTATCTTTAGGTGTCTCTTCCATATGCGCTGCAAATATTTGGCATCTTGTCTCGAAACTTTTCTTCAGCTACAAGGCTAAAATTTCTCTGATAGTTACATCTCTTTGAATACCTTGAACTATTCTCAAGTTCCCTTCCTCATCCAAGCAAGCAAATTCCTTGTTATAATAGTCTAGGACAACATGATGCTTGTCCAACAAATCCATACCAATTAGGAAATCATAGGATCCCAAAGATATGATATTAAAATACGCCTTTATGCTTAGTCCATTCATGTCCATTGGATATTCCTTAACCATCTCATTAATCATTCGCTTAGTGCTTGTAGCTAATTGAACCAAATAAGATTTCCCAACTTTGCTTCTTGGAAAATTAAATATTTCCACCAACTTAGGATCTATATAACTATGAATAGATCCTGAACCAATCAAAATAACAATAGGTTGATCATTGATCTTACCTTCCACTTCAGTCATGTGAGATTGAAATTCAGCTTGCTTGTTGTTGAGGGATACATAGATAGTTGGTACGCTTATGCCCATGTCCTCAATTGTATCAACCTGTTGTACATTGTGAACAATCCTCATTTTTTCTCCTCTAAGAGGGAAATATCTGTACATGTGATCTCCCTCACAACCCCAACATTTAATGTGTTCTTCCTTGGCCTTTTTCCCAATGTTTCTAACATTTTGGGTTCATTTTGAGTTGATTGTTCCTAAGAATTATTATTGAATAATGGTGTCTTGTTTCCCTTCTTCCTTTGGTCCATCTTACCTTTCTTTTTATCTTCCCAAGCCTTTTGGAAAATTGGTCTTCCTTTATGTTTTTCATAGAGGCACTTGACTCTCCTTATGGCTTCATCCAATGTCTCAGATCATCATATTGTATCTTGTCACTGAATATTGATGGCATCCCACTCAGGAACCTTTGAATCTTGAAATGTTCATCCTTCATGAAATCAACATACTTGAACATATCTAAGAACCTCCTCTCATACTCATCCATAGTCATACTCCCAAGCTTGAGTTCAAATAACTCCTTCATATCCGTATCATTATAGCGTTTGGTCAAGTATTTCTTTTGAAAATTCTTTTTGAACTGCCTCCAAGTGAGTTTATTCTCATCAATGTGTTGTACTTTCACAAATTGGTCCCACCACATTGATGCTTTTCCCTTCAACTGAAAATTTCCCATTCTTCCTTCTGCATATGAGGAGAAATTATGAAACTAAAAATACTTCCTCATCCCTAACAACCAAGCCTCTGCATCCTCATCCTTCTTGTGCTCACCATCAAAGGTAGGAGGCTTGATATTGTTCATTTCTCCTTGTAGTTCATCTACCCAAGATCCCCTTTTATGCTTTCTGATAGGGATAAGCTTGGACTACTATGTGTTCTTATCATTGAATGCCTTGGTGAGTGATGATGGTATCTACCAATTCTTCTAGATTCTCCTCTTCTAGCATGAGATCAATGACTCCTTGACTTGCTTGATTATGTCTCTTTGTCTATTTTCTTCTCTATTATGTCCTGACTCTACAACAAATTGATGTTGAATCTATATTGCACTCCTTAGCTTTCATAAGCCTCTCATTATCAATCTTATAGCTCTGAACATCTCTTTCCATATTATTTATGGTCTCCACCAAGTTCATGCTTTCCTCTTTACCTTCTCCATGCCCATTTGATTAAGTCCCAACATTACCCATGTTGACCTACAGCCCCCTAATTTCATATTCATGGTTTTAATTTCACTGTGCATCTTTCATGTTGTATTTTTTCCCTTAATTCTATAAAATGTGTGTGCAATAAGATTTGTTAGACAAAACAACTCAAAAAATCTATTAAATTATACATAATTTTTCCTTTTAAGTGCACCCTTCACCTGGCAAACTTAATTCCAAACACCCAATATTTTTTTAACTTAATTCCAAACACCCAATATTTTGGAATTTTGACAGAATCCCAATTGGGTTTCCTCATGCTCATATTTTGAGTAATATGACCAAGTTTCACCTTCATCCAACATCCAGGCTGCTAGTTATAGCTCATTGAAGTTTTTACTATTTTCCCTTTTTTTTCACTAAATGCTACAAGAATCTTCCTTATCATCCTATACATTTCCAGGTACTTAGATTTTCAATCTGGTTCTACATATATATACTATGGTTCATTATCTTTCCATAGACTACTCATGCACCCCAAACCGACTTATGAGCAAGGAGTTATGCCCTTTAGAAGTAAACTGGTACTGAAATTTACCTTGTGCGGTTTCAACTATAACTTTCTCATACAAGCTCCATTTTTCAAACAATCTAGCTCATTGGAAAGCTCTCTTTGAGTTCTTTCATTGAAGATACAAATAATTTATGTGGTGCCTAAGGAACTTATAGTCTCGAAAATCAGAACTTCTAAAAATGTTATTTAGGCACTCAAAAATGCCCCGCAAGATTATGACCTTCAAAAATACAATTTTTTCACGGAAAATCACCAATTTTCTATTCTGATAGACCACCAAATCGACTCTGCGCGCACTAGTTTTGAATTATACAACCATATGCAACACACACAAGTTCTACATGCACAAAGCCAAAATTTGTTCATGCATCACGCACCCATAATTAGTGCACACAACTTTCGTACCACACACTAATATCTGGTGTGCATAGCTTTTTATGTCACACACTAATTATCCAGTGCACACAACTTTTATACCACGCACTAATTTCTAGTGCGCGCAACTTCCACACCACACAACAATATCTAGTGCGTGCAACTTCCGCACCACACACCAATATCCAGTGCGTGCAACTTCCACACCGCACACCAATATCCAATGCGCACAACTTTTGTGTCACACACCAATATCTAGTGTGCACAATTTTTTTGCATGCATCACAAGCTCTGCACCACATAGCGCCAAGGTTCAGTGTGCTCACACCGTGCACTAGAACTCCCTGTGCACCACCTATTCTACTTTCACGCAATGTGAATAGTCAACTCATACACACTGTGCACCAACATTATGCACACACCCACAATTATATTTCCGCGCAGCACCAATATTCAACGTGATGCACTACATGCCAACATTGCACGTGCACCACAAATTGGTATTGTGCACCACTAGTATTCAATGCACACACCCTGCACACCATTATTTTACGTGCATCACCATTTTCGCGCAATGCCAAAATTTAATGCACACACCCGCACACCATTATTTTTCGTGCACCATAATTTTTTTGCGCTTAGTTGATTTTTCAACATTTTCAACTCATGACCATTGAAACCATTGTCAAAAATCCTGACTCGTCAACTTCATGTTGATCTCTGGCCCATACAAGTCCGGTGTTGAACCAATAGCTTTGATACCACAATGTAACCTCCCCCATTACCAACAACCCAGATTTTTTTCTCCGATATCACAAGCTAACGTGCCCAGCCCCAAATTGGGTCACGCCACACATATTTTCTTCTTCTGATATAAATTCTAACACCAGAAATATCTCATGAGAAAAATTGTGTGTGCAACCATCCTTGTGCCACGCATGACGTCTATTTCCCATTTGTGTGCACGGAACTATTTCCCAACGCGCATGGCAAATATTTCTGAGTGTGTGCGATGATTTAAGCCTTGCACTAGAATCTCATGACCATTGCTACGAAAATTAACTAAATTTTAACATTTATTAACTACCATGCCCTGCATATGTAACAATTATGCAAAACTAATAATAACATGCACAACCATGCATAATTATGTACAATTCCAACAAATAGGAATAACATAAACATACACATGATAAACAACATGCAAACACACATAAAAGAGCACTTATCTTTTTCTATAAATCACCAACTATGTGCAGACCACAGATGGTCCTCCCATCCATAAACTCTGTTGTTCATACACTCTCAACAACAAGTCATCCCCAGGTTGGGGATATGACTCCACCATGGCAAAGGCTCCTAAGCCAAACTAAGGTATGACCCACAACATAAAACAACATAGGCCCAGATGCCAACTCTAGCAACAGTTCCCAACTCACAACTTATCATTCCCCACATCCTGTCCCACCTCAGGAAGTGTACCCCCTTCCTTTCTCAATAGTCCTTCGGGTTTTCCCACTTCCCTTCCAGGGATTCAACAACAAGTCGGCCAGAAAGTATTAGATTTTGGTAGCACTTGGAACACAAGGTTGCTAAAGGAGTTACAACACCCACTAGCCCAACACACCAGGAAAACTATTCCCAACAATTCTCTCACCTAGAGAAAATTTCTCTACAGGCCTGAAAACCTGTTTCTTCAACCCAAACCACAAAGGATTTACTAGGTAACCAACTTCAGCTTCAAATTACACTCTCCATCCAAGGTACGGATGATGGATGTAAGGATGAGTGAAAGATTGGAAGAATGATGAATGATTATGACAACATGATAATTACACTAAGTTCTCCTCATTATATTGCATGTTCCTATCTTGACACTTGTCACTATAGGAAATTCCTTTGACTCCACTTGCTAATTCATTGCTCTCACTTGGGAACTTATGATAAAATTATAACATAAATCCTATGACTTAGGAATAAAATTATTTTATTCCTTGGCTTAAGCCCCCATGAATTGACCCCTTTTCCTTAGCCCCCTTTTCCTCTTGCGGAGTCCTAGCCCCCCATACTCTTTCATATGACTTGGTCAGTAACAATGATGTATTTTATTAATAAAATGAGTGTGATTACATAATACATTTGTTAGGTTCATTGGCCTAATCACACAAACACTCTGGCCTCAAAATGTATATATACAAAGGCACTCTGGCCCAAAAATATCTTGACTCGCCAACCTATAAAGCATATGTACATTTACTATCTCGGGGTTCGTCCTAATGGTATTACACCAATGACTTAAAACCCTATGATAAAATATCATGAAGTCAAACCCACTATACACCAAAAGATTGAGTTATGGGTTTATATGACATTATATATGGGGCACTCAAATCACCTTGCATCGTCTAGAATATGGTAGACTTACAATTGTTGGAATCACAATTTTTGCCAAGTTTAAATCATCTTTCCATAAGTTGGGTTGATTTAAAGATGCCATATTACTCTAAGATTTCAATTCACAAATGTTGAGATTGTAGATTCCAAACAATTAGATTTTAAGAGTTAGATTCAAATCTAGTTGTTGTTAGAAAAAAAATTCGAATGAGGGGAAATTTGAATGTCATTTATCCTATGTCAATTTATATATGCTTGAGTGTAACATCCCCAATATAATCCCCAATTTAATTAATGTTTATGTAGATATAATATGTGGTTATGACCAAGCGATGTAATATGAGAATTGTATTTCCTTGCTTTATTAATAAAATGTGATGCTAGTTGCTAAGGGGACATGGACAAGAGAGGGGGGATGAATTACTCCACAAGAGAGGGGAGTGTCTAGGATAATGGCCAATAGGGGTCCAAAGCAAAAATACCCATGTATATTAATTTAACCAATTTTCCTGAATTTCTATTTGTATATGAACCTTCCCATATGTGATTGAGTGTTCCCAAAACCAATAACTGAATACATGTAAGAGGGTGGGTGTGAGTGGTCACATCCCAAAGTTATTGGGCACATGGGGGTTGAGTACAATCAGATTGGGGAAGAGTGTGAGTCAAGAAAAGTAATCCAAAGAAAGGAGATTTGTATGGGTCGAGACAACAGTTTTATACATTGAGTTTGTGTGCATGGAAAAACAAGTAGAGAGCAAGAAATAGAGCTTGAAGTTGATGCTACTATGGAGGGATAATTCTAGAGCATGTTGGAGCGTAATTGGAGCGATTTGGAGCTGGAAAACCAAAGATCTAGTGTAATGTTCCCAAGCCAAGATGCCAGGAACATCACGTTTTTGCATGAATTTTAAATTGTTTCTGGTTGTGGCATCTCGTCAAACACTTTGTTGATTTACTTATGTTTGGGTGTTTACTTGCAGATTGACTTCTTTAATTCGGCCTTAGGGTTTATATTCAATTATCACACATAGATCTGAAGATATAATCAATGAAAATACAATACACACCAGATATGGAACCAATGGCAAAGATCTGTCCTTTATTAATATAATGAGCAATAACCTGATACAAGAGTGAGGCCGATCTGGAATGATCAACAGATGGATCCAATAAACATAATAAGAGTTGCTACAAAATTCTCTTGGGAAGAAGATGAAATCCTCCAAAGGTTGAATACACAATGAAGACGTAATACAAGAATAGATCTGAGTCGTATGAAGTACCAAACCCCCAACTAGAAAGGTCACGCTCTAGTAGAAGACTAAAACCCTCAATAATTCGCCCCAACTGAAGGAAGCCTCCAAATGAGTCCAAAATCGGCAGAATGATAGATCGAGGTGATAGGATCAACCTCCTGAAGTCTCGGGCTGAAATGCTATGGATAACTCCTCCAAATGTTGAATCCTCCAATAAAGTTGCGCCCTCCTGAAAACTGTCAAACCCTACAATTTCGGCCCTGATGAAGGAGGGCTCCAAATGCCCTGAAACTTGATAGGAATATATATCGGGACATTGCAAGTCACTGGGTGAAGTCTCAGGGTCAGATATGAAGTATAAACCCTCCAAATTGAATAGATCTGAATCTCAAAAATTCCCTCCTTCTCTCCAATTCGTCCCAATGCTCTAGGAAATCATCTGTACCATATAACTCTCCCAAAAGGCACTAGAAATGATGGTGAAGACCCTGCAAGAAGAACCTAGGTACTCAAATCTCCCAAATCCCCTCTCCTTGGCTAGTTCATACCTTCCTTCAATGAATGGTGTGCCCCCCTTGATGGAAACCCCCAATGGTTCGCCCTCTCTCTTCATGTACCTGTAACTAGTGTAGAACTCTCCTGCAACTAAGTAGATCTGAAATAGAATGGTGTGGGGGATTATTGCATCCCCTATACCAAGCTTGGGACAATATAGGTGGAATCTTTCACCACCAAATCGTCCTCTAGGGTTTGTTAAGTCAAAACCCTCAAAACCCCCAAGGTATGGGCTCACTAGCTAGAAGCTAGATATCAAAATGATAATCATACTTGAATCAGAGAAAAGAGGCCCTCGCCTCTCCTTTATACTTCATGCTCAACTTGTCCCTCCAAAGTGACTTTCACTTTATTAAGTATTAATTAATTAATTAAATCACTTTAATTAATTAATTAACCTTTTTACCTCTGAAAAACACCTTATCTCTCCTTGTGGCTTCCTTGGCCACTGAAATATACTTTTCATCATCCTATCTTGTAGTGTTGTTCCTCCTGATTCCAATGAGCTATTACACCGAGAGGTTCCTCCAAGTATTGTTCCCAAAATGACCTCTTCAGTGAATTTAATTAACCTATAGCTCAAAATACTCAAAATCATGGAAATTGTCAGAATGCAATGGAACCAAAGCCAATCTCTGTGGAATGGATCATAATAATGAAATAGGATGAGTGATGCAAGATGGACCCCAAAATATCCCTCAATAGCTCTTGTACTCGTTGTAATCTCCATCTGGCTACTCTAGTCATCATAACACCCTGTAATACCCTGATGCCCCAAAGTGGGGACATTACAGTCCTCCCTACTAGAATATTGCTTGTCCTCAAGCAATAACTTGACCCATCCAAATACAATACCGAGGTCCCATGTCCACATATGGGACACACATTAGGTCCCATCCAGAGATGAACTATCATACACTCCACCCCCTGGGTCCCATATCAGGAAGTGAACTGCAATACCATGTGAAGCATAGCCCTGAAATATATCAACTCCGTGAATCTCCTGCACATGACACATGGACTCATCCCGGAATGAGTCCATCCTCCAAGACACTACCAAGATCAACACGACCTCCATCAACTACACATGTTGATGCCAGAATGAGGTACTGCAAGACCTCCGTGAGACACCCTCAAGTGATGTCCTCTCCTCAGCATTGAAGTTCAATGGAAAGTCAAAACAACTTTCCCCTGCAATGGTCCATTCTCCCTTGTCAGTCAATGAAATTCTCAACCCTGCAATCCCTGGGTCCCATGCTATTCTATGTCGAAGATCATCATGCTGGCGCTGCACTACGCTGACCATGCCAGACTGCTCCATGCATATATACTGGATCCCACACTCCTGGATCCTCAAACTGAAATACATGTGGCACTTGGACCTGTTGTCCATAAGATGCATCTGTAAGATAATCTCTGTGGAAGTAGTACCTGCCCAACCATCTCAATGCTTGATCATGATGATCAAGAGGGAGAAATTGTCTCGCTCCATAGGACAAGTACCTACAAGCCCACTCAAAACTAACCCAGAATGAATTATGTGGCTCTCTAGCGCCACCTGGGTCCTCATGAAGTGAAACAACTTGCTAACAAAATGAACCCCCGGATCCCATGGCAGACTTGGAAGTTTATCACTTCCAATCCCCACTAACTGCTCCTATGTTATATTGATCACTGTCGGAATCCCTCTGTGCTCATCCTCATGAGTATTTGTATCTGTGTTGCCCTCTAAGTTGTCTGCTATCACCTGGCCTATGATGCTCACCATCACGCACAAAGTCTCATTTGTATGCCTATCACAATCCACCTTTTTCCTGTTGTATGCCGTAAAATCACTCAGGTCAAGCGATCTCAGCCTAACCACTCTCCATGACCTCTGCCACTATCTATCTCTCCTCATGTTGTTGTCTATGATAACAATGTCAAGAAAGGATAACAAGAACCTCTGTAGCTGACTGTAGGGCTGGAAGATATCACATGTTGTGGTCAATCCCAAGGATTCGACCAGAAGCTCGTCCATCGACATCCATGATGAATAATCACCTATGGTCATCATTGAACCCCAATCATCCAGTGTAACTGGGAGTAACTCCTCCAACTGTTGGTCAACCAACCTCCATCTTTCATCTCCCATGCAACTGTTGAAACGGTGAAGGTGATCTCTCACAACTATGTTTTGTTGTAAAGGATTGACATCTACATGCTCTCCTAAGTGTGTCTCCTCCTTGCAAGGCAATACACCCCTCTGAATCCCACCGTACATCTCGGCATGTCTCTGTGACCTATCACTCACCACTGTATTCTCTGGCATACTCCTATCATCTCCCGTATACTCATGCTGCATCGTAGATCCTGGGTGTACTACTGGATCACCCTCTACCTGAAGGTCAAACGCTCTCGAAACACAAATGGAAGTGTCCTCAAAACTGTCCCTGGCTCTGGAGTCCCCATGCATATGTGAGTGCTCGACTGTCTCAAATATCCTTGTAGAGTGTGACTCCTGTGCCTCTGGATCATAACTCTCCATACACATCAGTGATCCTGGGTACTCCTCAACTAGACCACCAACATCCTCTAGCAACGTGACTGAATGATATATCTGAGTGTCCACTAAGATATATGAAGTGGATCTCTGACGAATCTCCTCAAGTAGCTCATCTGATCTGGACTCTGATTCTTGAAGGGTTGTCTGTGTGCCTCTCAAAAATCCTTGAGTGCTCTCCAACTCCTGAGTAAGTCTATCCACCTCCAACTCCTGCTCCCTCAGAGCCTCATGATACATCTCGCCAATCCTCAACAGGTAGTCCATGTCTGTCAACAACTGCTGGTAGTCGGTCCTCATCACAGATACTCTCTCCCTGAGAGTATGAAATCCATCCATGGAAAATCCTTCATCTAAACTACCATGTGCCACTGATGCCTTCCATCAATAATCTATCACCAATGCATGTGTGTCATCATTGCACCTAGTGGCTACCATGATCATATCCTCATTGACTCTCAATTGTCCTGCCAAGTAGTGTGAATCCTGATCACAGTCATGTTGAGGTGCTACATCATGTCTCTCACTACTAGTGCCAACACTGGAATCCCCAACAATATCCTCTACAAACTGCCCCATGTCCATTGTGCTACTGGGTCCTCCTATACGTGACTGCACACCATCCCCAACTGCTAGCTCCCTCTGAATCATATTGTATCCGGTGTGAGCAGTTGTATCCTCCTGTTCACTCACCCTGCTACTATCATCTGCGCTTGGATACCATATAGATGTGTCCAGACACGTGCTATAGTCCTCCTTACCAATAAAGGGTACATCCTTATCACTGCAAGATGGTCCTGGAAGCAAGTGTCTCATCCAACTGTCAATCTCCACGCCCTGATCAAACAATGAAGTCTCCAAAAGAAGTGACCCACTCTCCTCATGCTGATATGTGAGTGTAAGGTCAATTGTTTGTACGCCATGTATCTCCTTCTGGATATGTGGATCCATATGTCCATGGTGTGCATCCCCCACACAAGGCTCCTCCATCATATCCGACATGCCACTGATATCCTCATGTGACGTGGCTATCATGGGTGCCTGAAAGGATGAAAAATGTGTCACGACCCTCATAGGAAGCTCATCAAATCTAGGTGCCAACATGTGTGAATCCCCACTAGTGTCACCACTCTGCTGAGGTGTAGGGTTATCAACACCACCATGTGATATGTCTGCTGAAATACTGATGCTATCATCCTGTCCATCCCACTGTTCCTCCAAGGCGCAAGGGTCACTATCATCCTCAAGCATGAAAGAATCACGAGCCTCTGTGCAAGAGTCTCTATCATCATCGGGCTGCTCCAAATAAGCATCTATCTTTGCATCCTCACACACCTCATCATCATTGTCATAGTGTACCTCAATAATGTGCTTCTTACCTTTAACCCTACATCTATGATCGGGTTCCCAAGGCACTTTGCAACTGTAGCAAAGTTGCCTGCTCCTAATGGGTGTGAGGTTTCTCTGTTCTTCCCTCCATCTAGCTTCTCCGGCTCTCTTTTCCTCTACTACGATGATCTAATGTCTAACCTTATCTTTGCTCCAACTAGGATTTTTAAAGGATACAAATTGATGGAATGTTATTAGATCTCTGAAAATCTTATTGAGGGTTTGATATTCTCTTTCACAATCAACAATCCTTCCAGTAAAATCCCACACATCCATCTCTCCTTACGGAAGACCCCTTTATGGCTCTGCATGGGCTAATTCCCACTGGCTGGTAGGAATCTATGCTCTGATACCACTGTAATGTTCCCAAGCCAAGATGCCAGGAACATCATGTTTTTGCATGAATTTTAAACTGTTTTTGGTTGTGGCATCTCATCAAACACTTTGTTGCTTTACTTATGTTTGGGTGTTTACTTGCAGATTGACTTATTTAATTCAACCTTAGGGTTTATATTCAGTTATCACACATAGATTTGAAGATATAATCAATGGAAATACAATATACACAAGATATGGAACCAATAGCAAATATTTGACCTTTATTAATATAATGAGCAAGAACATGATACAAGAGTGAGGCCGATCTGGAATGATCAATAGATGGATCCAATAAACATAATAAGAGCTTCTACAAAATGCTCCCGGGAAGAAGATGAAAGGCTCCAAAGGATGAATACACAATGAAGACTTAATACAAGAAGAGATATGGGTTGTATGAAGTACCAAACCCCCAACTGGAAAGGTCACGCTCTAGTAGAAGACTGAAACACTCAATAATTCGGCCCAACTGAAGGAAGACTCCAAATGAGTCCAAACTCGACAGAATGATAGATCGGGGTGATAGGATCACCCTCCTGAAGTCTCATGCCAAAATTCTATGGATAACTCCTCCAAATGTTGAATCCTCCAATAAAGTTGCGCCCTCCTGAAAACTGTCAAACCCTACAATTTCGGCCCTGATGAAGGAGGCCTCCAAATGCCCTGAAACTTGCTAGGAAGATAGATCGAGACACTGTAATTCACTGGGTGAAGTCTCAGGGTCATATATGAGGTATAACCCCTCAAAATTGAATAGATCTGAATCTCAAAAATGCTCTCCTTCTCTCCAATTTGTCCCAATGCTCTAGGAAATCATCTCCACCATACAACTCTCCCAAAAGGCACTAGAAATGATGGTGAATACCCTGCAAGAAGAACCCAGGTACTCAAATCTCCAAAATCCCCTCTCCTTGGCTAGATTGAACCTTCCTTCAATGAATGGTGTACCCCCTTGCTGGAAAACCCCTATGGTGCACCCTCTCTCTTCCTGTACTTGTAACTGGTGTAGAACTCTCCTGCAACTGAGTATATATGAAATAGAATGGTGTGGGGGAGTATTGCATCCCCGAGACCAAGCTTAGGACAAGCTAGGTGGAATATTTCACCATTGAATCGTCCTCTAGGGTTTGTTAAGTCAAAACCCTCAAAACCCCCAAGGTATGGGCTCACTAGCTAGAAGCCAGATATCAAAATGATAATCATACATTAATCAGAGAATAGAGGCCCTTGCCTCTCCTTTATACTTCCTGCTCACCTTGTCCCTCCAAAGTGACTTTTACTTTATTAATAATTAATTAATTAATTAAATCACTTTAATTAATTAATTAACCTTTTTACCTCTGAAAAGCATCTTATCTCTCCCTGTGGCTTCCCTGGCCACTGAAAGTCACTTTTCATCATCTTATCCTATAGTGTTGTTCCTCTCGATTCCAATGAGCTATTACACTGAGAGGTTCCTCCAAGTATTGTACCCAAAATGACCTCTTCAGTGAATTTAATTAACATATAGCCCAAAATACTCAAAATAATGGAAATCATCGAAATGCAATAGAACCAAAGACAATCTGTGCGGAATGGATCATAATGATGAAATAGGATGAGCAATGCAAGCCGAACCCCAAAATATCCCTTGATAGCTCCTATACTCGTTGTAATCTCCATCTGGCTACTCTGGTCATCATAACACCCTGTAATACCCTGATGCCCCAAAGTGGGGACATTACAACTAGGTTGTTAGGACTGAAGAGTGAACTCCAGTGTGAGTTTCACTGAAACAACAAGTGTTTGTTGTTGGTTTACTGGTAGTTTTCCTATCAGCAAGTTCCCTTGAGTTCCCAACTAAGAGATTCCTAGCTACCTGTGCTAGAGAGACCCTGATAAATGAATGGCACATTCCTTCGATTAATCCTGATAAACATATGGCACATCCCTTGGATTATCCCTAATAAACGAATGGTGCATTCCTTGGGTTGGACAAGTCAAGAGGAAGAGAGCCGGTGGAAAATCAGGATAACTGTAGGAGAATATCAGTTGGGTTGAGAGTTTTATGAGATGTGAGTGGACTGTGAGAGACCACCCTCTTTTGTGGATTGCTAGCCTTATCTCAAGGGTGACTGGCTGGTGAGATTTGGAACAATTAGTCTATTGTTGGGTGGAATGTCTGTCCCAAGCAGCTGGTTGCACAATTGTTGTGAAAAGATAAGTGTTTTATCTTGCTATTATGTTAAACTATGTGTGTAATTGTTGTGCATGAACTATGTGTATTTGGAAGTGATTTATATGATGTTGTAATGAGTTATTTCACTGCATTTCATGTTGATTATTAGCATGTTGTAGATGCTTCTATTTTGTGGTTATATACAATAGCTAAATCTGTTTTAATTTATAGTTGAAAGCTACAAGAAATGAGTTAACTGTAAATGAATTACATTAGTTAGCATACAATTTTGTTTTTATATATATTCCACACCATAATGTCCTTCGAATGAGATGGGGATGTTACATTGAATGTTCCTTGTTATGCATCTCCATCATAATACTTTCAATGTGGCAACCATTGCCATCATGAGGATAAGTATCTCCCTATTCATATCATACAAAAGAAAATAACCTAGTAAATATATGAATCCAATCTGACAGAGGCATGGTCCTCAATGGATCTCAAGAGGATTGTAATGGGTTGTTGTAAATTAACATTCATAGGAATCCCAATGCAATTGCTTAACCAATCACCATGTATCATTGGTTTGATTATGATTAATAAACTAAAATTGATGTCTCCTCTAGCTACTTTATTAAAACTCAATTTTAATAATACTTCATGGGATAATCCAAAGGAGATTAAAGGCATAATAAGAAATGAGAAATGTGATCCTATCTTATGACACAAACATCATAATATCCATAAATAACTATACCAACCATATCAAAATACTTGGCCTTTTATCCTCATGGATTTAAACATGATCAATGACTTGAGTTGAAGTCTCTAAGTATGGAGGGAGACTCACAACTTATAATGTTAAAAACGTAACAATTCTTTATTTGGGATTGGAATCTTTAACAAATTTATCTTTTTAAAGGGACTTAACAAATGGCTAACAAAAATATTATGAGTTTAAGTGAACCTTAATAGTTTACTTTATCTCTAGTCCCTTTATTAAAACTCATTTTTAAAAATACTTCATAGAATAATCCATATTTTATAAGGTTTAATCCATATTTTATAGGGTTTAAATGCATGATAAGAAATGAGAAAGGTGATCTCATCCTATCTTATGCCAAAAACATCATAATATCCCTTTAAAAAAAACATGTCATAATATCCATATCAAAATATTGGCCTCTTATCATCATGTCCTTAAACATGCTGAATGACTTTAGTTGGTTGAAATCTCGAAGTATTGAGGGTGACTCGCAACTTATAATGTCAAAAGTGTAACAAATCTCTATTTGAGATTGGAAGCCTTCAACAATTTGGCGACTAATACATCCTCTTTAAAGGGACTTAACATATACTCCCCCAAAAAAAGGTTTAAGTGGGTCTCGATAGTTTACTTTATCTTTTTATGTGTGTCATGATTTAGTATTTATTGAATGTACAAACATTTTTCATTTATTAACATATTAATATAATTCTTAATGTTATTTGTTTTTGTTTTTAGTAAAATCTAAAATGGAATAATTTAATTTAATTGTTTTAAGTGAAAATTAATAGAAATTTTGTAAAAAAGTTATAATTGATGAAAACTTTTTTCATAAAATTTTATCTTTTAAAAATTTTGATCTACATTAAAATAAAATAAAACATTAAAATTTAAAAAACTTAACCAATTTTTTTTATAAAATAATAAAATTTATCTATTTATAAACTTAGTTTGTAAAATTATATAGTAAAAAGTTAAAAAATAATTTTACTTATATAAACTAATCAAGGTTATGAGGTAAAAGTGTTTCACTTAGCGTTACATAAACTAATCAAATCTCCATAATTCTAAGGTAAAAGTGTTTCTCTTAGCGCTATATAAACTAATCAAATTTTCATGAGGTAAAAATATTTCTCTTTGGCTAAAAGCTTGTCTTCTTCTAACAACACAAATTAACAATTCTAGATCACTCAAAAAAATAATAACCACCAATAAATTATTCAAGATGGTGTGATACTTATTGTATTGGTGAGTGATCATATATTTTCCTATTAATGCCCCCTCCCCACTATATATTTTCCTATTAATGCCCCCCTCCCCACTATATAGGWAAAAAAACCTAATCATATCCGCTAATCATATCCGTAGTATTTAAAGTTAAGCTAAAAAAAAAAAAAAAAACATCTAGTGATATATAAGTTCAAATATCCAACCATGTATATCATAACATTTGACCATTAAATACTCGAGTGTCGGATGATACTTATCACTTTAATGAATACGAATCGTTTCGGTTCTCCACGTTTCCACCGAGGAGCAGCACACCCTTGGGTGATCACACCACCACGATGAGATCTTTCTCGACGAAGGGGGTTCTGTAGATCTGCGTTGAATATTTTCAAATTTTGATTTTATTTGAGCTTTATTGACACGTGTACGAAGCCTCTTCTCGATTGTTCTTGAAATAAACGGTGCAGGATCTGGGAATGTCGGGAAGCTCTGGAAATCTACAAATTTGGGTACCATGTCTGGCCTTATGGTAATGTTCTTTGCATTTTATCAGTCTGAACTACGAATAGCCTGTCTTCAATCTTCCATTTAAGCCGTTCGGAGCCAGTTTTCGGTTCGATAAAGTTCCCTTGTGGCGTGATTTCAGTCTTCTTTGGTTTCTGCTCAACAAACTTTGGCAGGGTTCTACTGTTATTATTGGGGGCCGGTTTGTCGCTATTATTTACAGGTTTGTTTCAATGTATTTTCATACTATTCGTTGCTATTTTGAACTCTGGAATTTCAGGATTTCCTCTGTTTTTCTGTCGTGGCGGCTTGTCTTTATTTTTCAGTTGTTTTCTAAGGTAAGGATTTCGCGATTTGCTTGAGATTTTCGCTAGCGTTGCTTCCTTTTGAAAATGTTTATGTAATGTTCTAAATGAAATGTATGAAGTGCGAGTCATTTTACATATTTTCAAGAATACTGGGAAGGTTTATGATGAGCTGCCAGATTTTCCTTGAGTTTTAAAATCTTTTCATGGCTGCCGTTGATTTTGTGCCGAGTTGGACATTAAATTGCATAGTCTTAAGTTCCTCCTTTAAGACGCTTTGTTAAACTTTAGGCGTTTTATTCTTTTATTTTTTAAATTGTCTCGTAATGTCGTTATAAATCTCGATTTTCAGGTTTTGCTAGGCGAAACGGAGTTTCTGCACCGTTGTATTAAACAAAAAGGGTTCTGCGTGGCTTAAATTTCCGGGTTTTTTTGTTGTTGTAGTAATTTTCCAAAGATCTTGACTCTTAGAAGAATAGTGAAATATTTTGTTATTTTGAGTGGATTTGCATGAACATTCCTTGAAAATAACGGAATTTTCTGTCGACCGGTTATTACTGTTTAACTCGGAATTAAGTAAGGGTTAAAGTTAAGGTTTTGGTGCAAAAATGACTGAGGCAGAGACCGCTTATACTGTGGCTTCTGACAATGAAGCCGTCAGCGATGATGTTGAGCATGCTATCCCCTTCGTGGAAACGGCCATCGGAATCGATGTCGGAACCTTCCAGTGCAGTGTGGCCGTGTGGAAGGATTCGAAGATTGAGCTTCTACAAAACCCCGGAGGACTTAAAATGATGCCCTCGTATGTTCTCTTCATGGGTGATAGCCCTTCGAGTGGAATAAGCGCAGAAACATCCAACGACGAGCAAGAAATACTTTCAGGAAAAGCAATTTTCAATGTGAAAAGATTAATTGGGAGAATGGACACTGATCCTGTTGTTCACAATAGCAAGAAATTGCCATATATGGTGCAAACTTTGGATATCGGTGTGCGCCCCTTCATTGCAGCGTTAACAAATGAGGTGTGGCGGTCGACCACTCCGGAAGAAGTACTTGCGATTTTGCTAGTAGAGTTGCGAGCCATGGCCGAGGTTCAGCTAGGACGCGTTGTGCGCACCGTTGTATTAACAATGCCTGTTTCCTTTAGCCGGTTTCAGCAAACTCGTGTTGAAAGGGCTTGTGCTATGGCTGGGTTGCATGTTCTTCGTTTGATGCCAGAACCCACAGCAGTAGCCCTGCTGTATGCTCAGCAGCAACAGATGGCCTCTCAGGCCAATATGGGAAGTGGAACTGAGAAACTTGCACTGATTTTCAATATGGGTGCTGGATACTGTGACGTTGCTGTCGCTGCCACAGCTGGGGGGGTTTCTCAGATTAAAGCTCTTGCAGGGGATGCAATTGGAGGTGAGGATATCTTACAAAATGTTATCCAGCATGTTGCCCCCAATGTAGACCTTCTTTCGGCGGCGAAAAGTAGGGATGCGAGCAAATCTTCTGCAATGCTTCGAATCGCTGTTCAGAAAGCTATCCACACTCTCTCTATGAATACTAGTGCTTCTATTGAAGTTGATTTGGGAGGTGGGCAGAAGATATCAAAAACCCTGCTACGAGATGAATTTGAGGTAGTCAATAATGAGGTTTTTCAAAAATGCGAAAACCTTATTGTGCAGTGTTTACATGACGCACAGATAGATGTGGAGAACATAGCGGATGTGGTAATTGTCGGTGGCTGCTCTTACATTCCAAAAATACGGAGCCTGGTTCTGACGCTTTGCAAAAGCAAGAATATATATGATGGTATGAAACCCTTGGAAGCTGCAGTATGTGGTGCTGCTCTGGAAGGGGCAATTGCATCAGGAATTTCTGATCATAACCTTGACCTACTAACGATTCAAGCAACTCCTTTGAGCTTGGGCGTCAGAGCTGATGATGCGGACTTTGTGCCCATTATTCACAGAAATGCCACTATTCCAGCAAGGAGAGATGCATTTTTCACAACAAGTCATGACAATCAGTCTGAGGCTCTGATTGTTGTGTATGAAGGTGAAGGGAAGCTTGGGGAGAACCATTTGTTGGGATTTTTTACGGTGTCAGGAATCCCACCTGCTCCGAAAGGCATTCCAGTAATCAATGTCTGTATGGATGTTGATGCATCCAATGTGTTGAGAGTATTTGCAGGAGTGACAATGCCAGATTCTGACGGTCCTGTGGTTCCTTTTGTGGAAGTCAGGATGCCTACTATGGATGATGGTCATGGGTGGTGCATTGACGCTCTTCTCAAAAAGTATGGGACATCTCTTGACATTAGCACCCCTCCAAAGCATTCTTAGCAGTAGCAGCAGCAGTAAAGGTATGTGATCCGATCAAACAATTCCTATGTTAGTCCTTGGATTTAAGTTTTAACAACTTGTCAGGAGCAATGCTTTCTAGTGAGGTGCTGGAATCTCTTTATTGAAGCTGTGTAGAGAAGCATGGATGTGAATGGATTGTGTAGATCCTGTTGTCAGTTTTCTCTGGCATAAGTAATGAAGCTTTGTTAACACTGCAAATGTTGTTGTTTCCAGAGGCTGATGATTCTTCTACTGGAGCTTCAGGTTAAGAGAGAACTCCTGTTGTTCTGGGACGAGGAGTCTGGGAGGAAAAATGTGGTTTAAGTGTACAACTCTCAAAGTTGTGACCATAAGAGGTGTTTTAGTATGCTTATATGAGTTATGTTTTCATGGATATTGGTAGAGCAGTGTGTTTTATTGTAAATATCGGAGTGTGAACTCAGGAATAGATCAGAGGACAACTGGAAAAACTGTTGGAAGGAGGAGAAAATATGTAAGGACTACAAATTGCAAATTTCACGGTATGATAATGTATTCGAGGAACTGGAAGGTTGTTTCTCTCTGTTTTCTGTTTAAGTGGCTATAAGATCTTTTCCAATATGAAGTTACCAGGACATCCGTAGCTGTTAATTTTTAAAAATATATCAGGGGATTCAAGGTCACATGAAACAATTGTATTGAATGGTTTGTGGAGAATAAAAAGAATCTTGTTCGTAAAGTGGACAACTATTACTGCTTATGGTAGAATAATTCATCTCCCGGTTAATTGAAAGTATTCAAATGTTGCTCGGCCCAGGTTTAAGCAGAGCCAGTTTTTGAAAGGGCAGAGCTACATATTTAATGGCAACCCAGCAAAATCAAATTTTTAGGGCCATTCAATCTGGACATTTACATCCATCATATGGTGTTTTAAAGACTTCTTGTGGAAAAATTCTTTGGGTGTTATTCGTTGTGGATGACATTCCGCATGGACATGGAGATTATATAACCAAGATTTGTCCAAAGTTTGCTTGTATAGGCACAAAATGTTAAAATGGTCGCTATAGTGCTTTCTAGTTGCCCATGATGTATTAATGACTACGACTGGGAAGCGTGAGTGTAATTAATGAAAAACTCTAGAGCCCAACATGCATCATGCATTGGATCATTTAAAGCTTAGAGGCTTAACAGATAACATATATTGTAGCATTTAAAGTTTAAAGGTTTAACAGATGACATACATTGTGATGGTGAAAAGTTTAAAAGTTTACTATGCATGTGTATAGCATGGTGAAGTGATCTACATTCAGAGGTTTAATTGTGTTATAGTTGAGCTTGAAATCATGATTGAGTAGGGTTATGATCGAGTGGTGAGGTTTCATTGTGTTTCATACAGAGGCTTAATTGTGTTATAGTTGAGTTTGAAATCATGATTTAGTAGGGTTATGATGATTTAGTAGGGTTATGATCGAGTGGTGAGGTTTCATTGTGTTTCATGAGTGGTGAGGTTTCATTGTGTAATAGATGAGTTTGAAATCATGAGTTAATAGTGTTATGATTGAGTTGTAGAGTTGAGTTTGAAATCATGATTTAGTATTGTTATGATTGAGTTGTGTTGTCCACATCCAAAGTACTATTATGTTGGCATTGGCTTAATGTTATAGTTACATTGAAATCATGATTTAGTATTATGCATTGCCTATTGAAATCATGATCGATCGAGTATTATGCATTTCTTTTTTAATGTTATAGCTACATTAAAATCATGATTGAGTAACGTTAATCATGATTGAGTAATGTTGATCGATCGAGTATTATGCATTGCCTTTTTAATGTTATAATTACACGATTGAGTAATGTTAATCATGATTGAGTAATGTTGAATTGGATGAAATCAATGTTAATTGTTATAGTTGCACTGAAATCAATGTTAAATGTTAAATGTTATAGTTGCATTGAAATCAATGTTAATTGTTATAATTGCACTGAAATCATTTTAAGTAATGTTATAGTTGAGTTGTCTTATGGATCCACAAGTATGCATTTAAAGTTAAAACATGTATTGAATCCACATGTAAAGGTTTAGGTTTAGTATGCATTTAAAGTTAAATATGTATTTGTAATTAGTATGTATTTAAAGTTAAAACATGTATTGAATCTACATGCAAAGTATACATTTAAACTTAAATAAGTTAACATGTATTTGCAATTAGTATGCATTTAAATTTAAATAAGTTAACATGTATTTGCAATTAGTATGCATTTAAAGTTAAAACATATATTGAATCCACATGCAAAGGTTTATAAAGGTTTAGGTTTAGTATGTATTTAAAGTTAAACAAGTTAAACATGTATTTGTAATTAGTATGCATTTAAAGTTAAAATATGTATTGAATCCACATGCAAAATATGCATTTAAAGTTAAATAAGTTAACATTGATTTGCAATTAGTATGCATTTAAAGTTAAAAAATGTATTGAATCCACGTGCAAAGGTTTATTAGTATGCATTTAAAGTTAAAACATGTATTGAATTCACATGCAAAGGTTTAGTATGTATTTAAAGTTAAATAAGTTAAACATGTATTTACAATTACTGAAAGTCATGATTTATAGTAGCATTACAATTACTGAAGTCATGATTTATAGTAGCATTATAGTTGTGTTTAGGATTTATATATAATAATAATATTGAATTTTAAATTTTATTTCAATAAAGTGAATATGAATTTTAAACTTTATTTCAATAAAGTGAGATATTATTGAAGAATTACTTTTTTCTATTTTTATTAAGAATCTATTTACAATAATTAATTTCATGATATACATGTTATAATTGAAATAAAGCCTAAAAGATTATTGAAAAATTACTTTTTTTCTATTTTTATTAAAAATCTATTTACAATAATTGATTTAACAGTCTTAATATTTTAAAATATCATAATATATATGTTGTGATTAAAATAAAGCTTTTTACCATACCTAATAGTCTAACACACATCTATGACCATGTATTTAGATTAATTATTTTTAAAGTATAAGACATACATTTTCATAGTATTGTATCTCATAATATATATTATGATTGTCATATAACTTTTTACTCTACATATTTTCGTTTAGAGTAAAAGTCCAACCAATTTTTAAATTTCTATTACATATTGTATGCTTTAGGCTCCAAAATTCCATTTGTATGTAAAAAATCAACCATTACAACAACATATAAGTTTGTATTAAAAAGGGATAATTTAATAATTTTTATACAATCTTCATTAACAATGTACAATCTGACCTTATAATTCTTGATTTTAATTCCATCACTTTTTTTATTTTTTCTCTTTGCATTTATAAGCAAAATGGGTAAATCTAATACTATTAATGGGGATTATGCTTCTTTTTGGAAAAATATTTGTATTTAATTTCTTTTTCTCATCTTTACTCAAAGTCTTTATTTTTATAAAATTATTTACTTTTGATTATTAAAACCATATAAAAATATTTTCCCTTATTTTCTAAATCCCACCTTTGACTTTACTTTTGACCTTTCATACAACACTTGTCATAAACACCTAAAAACTACGCACTTGCTACAAAACTTGTTATAAACCTCATAAACACCTAAAAACTATGCACTTGCTACAAAACTTGTTATAAACCTCTAAAAATCACTTGTCATATCATTTAAGATCTTAGTCAATAGAAGTAACTTTCTCACCAATATGATTGATCCAAGTGGATCATCTCAAAATTTGATAGAGTTAAAGTATTCAAAATGCAAAGTAAAGCTTACAAAGGGGAAGAGCTCGTCAGTAGCTTTTTGGTGACGTTCTTTTTGGGAAAAACGGCCTCCAAATGACAAAGATATCAACAGTGGAAGTTTCGTCAAAGATGGTGAAAAATGGTTAGAAATGGTTAAGAAATGTAATTTGGGGCTATGGGAATTGAACCCAAGACCTTGTGAAAAGGCCACCATGACCCCATGGTTTGGAAAAAAAAAGGGGTGGTCAAGGGCTTGGCCCTTGATCTTGCCAACACGGAGGCCCCCCCTTGGTATTTAAATGCTATAAAAAACATGCCATATATCCAAAGTTGCGCCCAAACCATATGTTAAAACATACCATATAAAACGCACCTAAACCATATGTTAAAACATATCATATAAAACGCGCCCAAACCATATACCATATAAAATGCACCCACCATATGTTAAACATACCAAATAAAACGTGCCAACCATATGTTAAACTATATGCATATGCGGTGGGAGGAGCAACTCGTGGGTTTGACCTCGGGACTTCCATGCCCATAACCACCATATCTACCAATGCACCACCACCATGAGACGTGGCAATAAGTGGCGAGGTAAGCTTAAAACCTGTCGATATTGGTGGGATTTGGATAGGCGCGTGGCCTATGGCAATGCCCCCCCCCCTNTCATGTGCTTGATGGATGTTCTTTAATTTTGCATTACTAAGGTGGTTAACAGTTAAACTTCACATGCAAATAATGGTTAAAGATCTTGAATTTTAGATCAAGTTAAATTTCAGATCAATGACCTAACTTGTTTTAACATTCATTCAACACTTTTACTCTAGCCAAACAATCGTCCACAAAGCTACTTTCTTTTGTTTTAATTAAAAAATAATTTTCTATTTATTCTTCTTCAATTAAAAAAAGGATCTCTTTAAAAATAAAATTAGTATCTTTAAAAATAAAATTAGTGCTTTGTGTTGAAATATAGTCATCACATTTTACATTAGCATTATAATGTCTCTCCTATTAATCCATGGTCTTTTATTAGATTCTCTCTTCTTTTATTTTCTTCTTGTCATTATTGTTATTTTCTTTGTTATTTATTATTCTCAATCATGTTTATAATTATTGTTATTTATGATTTTCTCGTTCCATCCATAGTTATTGTTATAATGTTCATTTTTTTTAATATGTTCCAAATATCTATGAAAAAAAAAAAACTTAATATAAATTTTATATCAAGATAAAATGAATTCATAATCACATATTTCATTGACATTCAAATGTCTCCCCACCCTTCACATCCAAATGCTTTTCCATTTTATTTTATTTTTTTAATATAAAATTCATAATCACATATTTTATTGGCATTCAAATGTCTCACCTCCTTTATACTTATTGTTTATGGTGTCTTTTTTTTCTTAATCTATACTACAATGTTTCTTTTTTTCTCTTTTACTGATTATGGTCTTTCTCCCAATCTATAGTCAAATTGATGTTGTCTTTAAAATTTAAATTTTCAATATATAAAAATACAAAATTAAACATAACAAATTAAGATTAACAAAATTTTATTTAATAAACAACTTTCAATTAATTAAACATAACAAATTAAATATAACCAAAATTTATTTAATAAATAACTTTTTGACACTCAACACTTTAAATTTACATCAACTAATATCAAAACTTCAAACCAACAATCACTACCTTTTCACAATTTCAAATATGGTGAATACCTACGCAGAACTCTACATTCATGAAATACAACACTTCCTTTTCCAAAATGTGGTGAATAACATAATGCAGCACTTCACACCAACGACCTCAGCTACTAATACCATATGGGTGGGTGTTTAAAAAGAAAAAATATTAAAAAAATTAATAAACAAAAGATTTCCTTTTTTCAGATATGATGAATAACCTTACAACGCAGAACTTTACATCCATGTAACAACAACACTTCCTTTTTCAAAATATGGTGAATAACATACATGCAGCACTTCACACCAACGACCTCAGCTGCTAATACCATATGGGTGGGTGTTTAAAAAGGAAAAATATTAAAAAAATTAATAAACAAAAGATAAAAAGACAAAAGAATAGACACTTACTTTGAAGTACATATTGAACATGTCAATCCATAACACAACCCAATTATAATGTTATAAATATAAATTTTTATTATTATAATATATATATAAATGGATATAACATGAAATTATAAATTATAAATTTTTTTATTTATCTTTCAAATTTTAACTAAAAAATATATATACAATACTATAATATTTTTTTATTTTTTTAATTTCATCATATAAAAAATGTTTTTGACATTACACATCAAATGCAAATAACACAACTTCCCTCTCACACTTCATAATCACAGAATAAAAATATATGTTTTTTTCACATCACATGTAAATCCATGATAAAAATCTATGTTCTTCCACATTATAGGTAAATCCATAAAACAACTCCCTCATAACATTATAATGAATAGAAGTGAGGGTTACCAAATGTTTTTTAAATTATATATGAATCAACAACATTACTCAATGGTGAATGTTTGGTGCATATTGATGTGCATTAGTGCATATAGACATGTTTGGACATGCATGTGGTATGCTTGTAGACGGAGAGTAGTCTATTGTTATATATATGCAATAACGATCTTATGATAATTAAATATGACTAATGATGGATTGTGTATCCAATAAATTTTTTTATAGCATGGTTGGAGATGTTGATGATTTTGTCGCTGCATGCGATTGCCATCTATATGAAGACAAACGAGAACGGTAAGAATGATAATCGAGTGGTTGAGAAGGGGGACTACAAGCTTATACAAAATGTTAGTTGATCGGGTAGCATCAAGTAATTTGATAACAACCATGCAGGCATGCATTTGGTTTCTTATGTTGCATAAATGATGAAGGGAATTAAGGTAAGGATTCCCTTAGTTAAAGTTCAATATTTGAATTGATGTGTAAATACAAAGGGATTTGAAGGTACAAAAAATTGTTTAATGCTTGAATGCATTTACATAGAATTTAATGGTATGCTATGTTAGTTATGAGATCATAACCAGGTCAAGTCAGGAGAAATACTTTTGCTATAGCAATGGATGCCAATAGAGCTAGCCATGTCTGAGGCCATGTTGTGGTTGGATATGGAAGGGCTATAGTGCCATGAAAGTGCTCAATGGTCTTCCCTTGTATAACCAATGTTTGGATTGCAACCTCTTTGCTGACACTAAAGAATGATAAGGGATTATGTTCCTAGTGTTGTGTATGGGTCGAAGAGGAAGGTATCCAAATGGTTGAACAAGTAAATGGGGAAGAGTTTGAAGGATTTGTTGAGGTGTTGGCTAGACCTTCCAACTCACCATGGTGGAATAAATGACATAGATATGTGGTATTTTGAAGTCGATGCAAGTATGCATTGTGTAGATGTGGACATGGGTATTGGTGCACCGGTTTATTTATTTGGTAATGTTTGAGTGCATTATGAAAAGATTGGGTATTGATAATGCATGTGTAAGTAATGATAGTTTCATTCCATTTAATATGGTTAATAGATAGAAGTGATTGAATTGTTAGCATGTTACAATTCTGAGATCCCTTCATAAGCCATGGTAAAGGTGAAATAAAAAGATATTGTGCATGGGTATTGACAATTTGTTTGGCCAAATGAAAGTTGAGAAAATTGTAGGAAGAATGGTCTTGGATATGATAATGGTGTAAGCCCATAAGGAAGACCGATACATGTTGCTGCAAGAGCCAAACGTTATGAGAAGGAATCTCATGAGTCATACTTGGAAAATTGAATGTCCTTGTGAAACAAAATTGAATTTATAAGTAAAGTTGCTATGATGATATCTCATGATGACGGTACGCATGTGATATAGATGAGATGATGGCTATTGAAGATGAAAGCTCAAGAATAAGGATATTGTTAGGACACTGAAATCCTATGATTTCTACTAGGTTACATATTTCCAGTGGGATTCTGGTAGTAAGTTGGTGCTCTCCTTGTGCGGAAACACCTTGGTACATGATGGATCGCCTGAGGGACTGTGTAGCAAAGAAGGGGATGCTTGAGCTTGGAGGGTGAGTATAGTAAGGAAGAGGCAAATTGATAATGCATATGGCATGGTGGTTGAAATCATAAGGGTGTGTCGGGAAAGAACATTGAGTTGAATTCTTTCCCATAGCAACTTGTGAAGCACATGATATCCATACCAATAAGTATTACTTTATGGTTACAGACTTATTTTTGAATAAATGTTGTATTTTGGAGTTGAGAACTCCTATGAATAATATTATTGTTATATGAAAATGGCTATAACATGCATGCTTTCATGATGGTTGTTAATAATAGGGATAGCTAAAGAAAGAAGACATGAGTTGATCACTTAGAAAGAAGAGTACTATAAGGAAACGAAGCTCAAGGACAAAGGCACAAAATAAGTAAAGTCCAATGGACATTTTGCATCTTGAAAGAAGCAAAGTGGAGCTAAATATGTAATGAAGGAGGCATGTCTGCAACTATTTAAAGGTTTGGAGATTCCATTATCACAGATGGATTTCCTGGAGCCACAACTCTGAGACTTCCTGTCTGACCTTGTGCTGGAGCCCTTGAGGGAAGTGGTACAACTTGAGAAATTGTAGTGTAGAGAAGGGGGTACACTTCATTGGGTTGTGTAGGTTGAGGGGAATGAGAGCATGTTTGTTGGAATTGTTTTGGGAATTGACAAATTGTGAAAGTTGTTGCAGTTGGAATTCCTGGAGCCACATCTTTGAAACTTCCTAGTTGATTTGTGCTGGAGCCTTAGACATAAGTGGTATAGCCTGAGGAACTGTGGTATAGAGAAGGGGGTACACTTCCTTGGGTTTTGCATACTAAGGGGAGTGAGAGATTGTAGGTTTGAATTGTTGCAAGAGTTATTGAATTGTGAAATCATTATATATGATTTCGGGGCAGAGTGTCTATGTGAACATGATTTTGGGTTGGAGATCCTGTGCTAATTTAGGTTGGAGAGCCTATATGTTGAATAAGGTTTGAAGAGCCTAGCATTGTAATATGTATATACCCCTGTATGGTGTTGTGCACTAAAGACAATGCAAAAATAGGGGGGAGGGGATGCAATATCCCTAGTTATAATCCCCACAATTATAATGTAATTGTGTAAATATTTATTAGGTTGGTGAGTCTATATGGTTAAGTGGATAGCCCGTATAGATTAGTATGGACAAGGGCCAAGATATGTAAAATGTACATTAAAATCGTTAATAAATATAAATCACTAGTTGCAATACGAGCGAGACGATAATGATGGGGGGATATGATTCCACAAGAAAGGTGGGCTAAAGAAGGGTCCAAGGGTTTTCCATTTATATTAATCCAAGCCATTTTCATATTAAAGTTTCCTTCTTTTAAAATATCAAGAGAGATATTAAAGTGATGTAAGAGTAGTAGGTGGGAAAGATCAACTCACCAAATTTTGACAACATGGGATGAGTACAACTACTTTTTGGGAAATGTGTGAGTCAAGCTTGCATGAGAAGAAAAATAATTTTGAGTGCACTTTTGGGTCCGTTTTTCATGTTGGTTTTGGAGAGCAAGAGGAGGGATGAGTGCTATAAAAAGAGAACCAACCATGCTATGATTAAGGACAACCATTGTTGGCCTGATTTTTATACTGAAAATGAGGTTGTAGGCTTGTAATTGAAGGTTGTACGCATGTAAATGACATTTTTCAGTTGAAGAAATGGCTCAAGATCCTTGAGAAGACTGTTATGAGCACATCTGGAGCAACTAATAGTTCTTGGAGTCCCTAGCTGTGAGATTCCTAGCCAACCGAGTGCACTAGAGCCCTGGAGGGAAGTGGGAAGGCTCGAGGGGCTATGTGGCAGAGAAGGGGGATCCCATTCCTTGGGTTGTATAGGTTGAAGGGAAGAGAGTTGGTGGATTGGAACTATTTTTGGAGTAGAACCTGGGTTTTGGGCTGCTAAATGTGGAGAGTGGATATCTAGGAGGGATAAATGTCCTTGTGGACTCATAGCCTCAGCTTGGGGGTGGCTAACTGAGGAGATTTGTAATAGCAAGCCTATGGCTGGGAGGAATGTCCCATGTACGCAGTGAATTGGATTAGAAATCCAAGATATTCTTTTTCTCTATTTGCATGATTATTTCCATTGTGTATATGTTTAATTTGAATGTTGTTGGTTTTTTTGATAATGCCTTCATTCATGGGTTTTTATTTATGTTGTTAGATGCATGTGCTTGTTTTTAGTTTTATTGTGTCAAAATGAAAAAAAAAAAAATTAAGTGGGTTTAGTAGGCAGGGTTCTTTACACTGCTCCTCCATGAGTATCATGATAAAAAATGATAGCATTTTCCAAACGATGGAAGAGTCGAACCCATGCGTGAGTTACCCTGACTACATGTTGTTTCATATGCTCTAGTAAGTCTTAGATTTATTCCATTGGAACTTGGTGGGTGAGTCCCTCCATGCTCCTTTACACATGTTGTAGAACTGTCTCTGCATCACCCTGGGTTGGTATTCACCCCTACCTCGACATTTGTGTTTAGGGTAGCCTTCTGTTCTCACCGGTCCAATATCTATACATTTGAAAAGTTTTATTAAAGACAGTCCACACAAAAAATATTTCTCTCTGGTTATCTTTTGAGTTCCTTTTTAAAACTATACACACACACACACACACATTAAAAATAAATAACATTAAAATGTAAAAAAAAATTCCTATGTTGCCCTATACGACATTGGTAGGTAGTGGAAAATATCGATCTCTCTAGAAGTAAATGCCATTGTAAGGATAGTTGTCAATGACGATGATTTTTTGAGACCACCCATCAAAGAATTCATAGTTGAAAGTATTGGTGGCACTCCCACCTCCCAATCACTGCATTAAGTCAGTCCAGTGTAGCATGTGAGGGTCTCTCATATGCACTAGGTTGAGTGTCACTCGTGGACTCAATGTTGGCACTCACTCAAATAAAAAGGAGCACAAGATGCTCCCATAACCAAAGTTATTCATATTACCCAGTTTGCACTTTGTAGGTTAAGTCTTCATTGAATCCAAAAGTGATGTGCACCAATCAAATCTTGTTGGTTGCAAGCATTCCACCTCATAGAACATCTGCGGATGCAATGCTTGGTGTAGCGATGTCAAACCATCCATCTAGTCTATGGTGAATAATATAATCTTTAATCTCATGCACCTCTCCATGTTTCTAATGGGTATTTGGGTGCCCATTTTTTGTGTGCTCGGGGAACAATAGGTGGAAATGTACTTGTCAGTGGTCATCTTGCCACCTCCTCAACTTCTCAGATTTACCAGCTCACCTCGTTGGGAGAGACCTATTATAAAGTAAATGTGTTCAACCTATATCTTGAGAGGTTGATCGTCCAACATAAAAGAATCATGATCTAAACTCCAGTAGCTGACCAACATCTAAAGAAATTGTTTTTGTGCCCTCATACTTAGAATTTGGAAAATTTTCAGCAAGCCACAATTTCAGAGTGCATTCCTTGCCTCTAGGTCATATACCACCTGGTTTTCAACCTATTTATGCTCCCTTTCTCTCTAGAAAATAACCATCTTCCATCCATTCATCCAAATTTGGGGTTAGCAAACGATTTCCATAACCTTGAGGGCTCATACACTCTCTTTATTGATGACATGTGTGTTGATACTAAGAGGGGGGTGAATCAATATCAAGTACAATTTAAAAACCTTTTTCAACTTATACTTAAACCATTCAATTATATCCAATGAGCAATGAACAATAGTATAAGATTTACACCAATACACCACAATACACCATGCACAATATATGAG
>ML789816.1:169341-180731 GCA_009831015.1 Picea engelmannii
CCTGATAATGCTTCCTGAGACTTCTTCAATTTCTGCAATTCTTCAATTCTTGGAGTACTCTAATCCTATAGATAATATTACTCAATGTATTCTCTGAAACTCCTCCAATTTTCACTCCTTGAATCCTCCCCAAAAAGAGGTTAAAGAAAGAATGGTAGACTTTATTCAACTCTGGTCTGTTCAGAAGACCCAAAGTGTACAACATGCCTCGCGCTCAATATTTAACATCCAATTCTAAAACTTGCACACAAGAAACTACAGTCCGTATTATTTCCAATGGAAGTGGTCCCACTTCATTTGGATTCTGTATGAATAATTTATGACTGTTTTACCCAGAACACCTGTTTATTGACTAGCTTCAGGACTGGTCACAAACCCTATCTTCCATAGAGTGTATCTCCATAATTATAGTGAATCAAGAGATGAAATTTTTACCAGAGGTACCTTGATATGTCTTCTCAATACCATAGCGATTTCACCATCTGAATTGTTCTAGAAAAAAATCTATAGCAAAAATAGTAAGATGACCTGAAAATAACATACCTTAGAACACATCACCAAAAGACTTCATCCTCCCTTGAAATCCATCCTTCTTTTAATTCTTATTCCCTCTGAAATTTGAATTGTATCAAATGAATGTATAATGATGTTTATTTATTCCATTTATGTCACTTCTTTTTAACATTAGGGCCGACCTGACACTTTCTTATTTTGTAATTCTTTTCTTTAATTATCTTCAGGGCCTACATGTACAATACACTTTGTCATCTTCAAAAATTCATTTCTCCTCAACCATGAGAATCCACGTGATGTGCCACATACCACCGGAAACAACATGATGTATACTATCCATCCATGGGTGTTGTATCTGCATGTGCATTTTCCTTCACGTCCAAATACCTTCATCAATCTTGTGGTCCAAAACCCATGACTAGGGTTGACATCAATGACAACAACCAATCTTCCAACAAGGTGTGTATATATGTGCTCTGCCTCAATGAAATATGCATATAGGGCATCACATACACACCTTGTGAGTGGGCTAAGCGTGTATGTGTTGCCCGTATATTTAAATGAGTTTTCCCACTTCAAATTTTGACTAAAATTAAAAATTGTACGATTGAAATTGAAGAACAAGGGATGACCTATTACTTGGTCCAGAGGGTTTGTGTTTTCAATGTGCAATGCTATGGAAATCCATCATCGAACTTTGAAGGCTTTTTCTCCATAGATGCACAATTTGGAGTAAAATGTTAATTACTTTGATGATGAACAACATTGTTTTTTGGGCATTTTTCCAACATTATGGTCCGCATTTGAATCTTTCGGTAGGTATTGTTTTTTATAACTGACATATAGGTTAGGGCACTTCGCCTTGCATTTTTCATTATCATTTTTGTTTTCATCTCTACCTTAGGGTTGCCCCCACTAAATTGTGACACAAACCTTCCTTACTAATTAAACGTGTCTTACTTTACATGGTAGAGTCTTCCCTTTTCATGGGTGCCCTAGTTAGTGCCTTGCTAGCCATTTGGAACCCATGATGAAGTTCTCTATAGGCCCGGGAGCCCTATTTATTCTATCCATGACTTTGTGTCGAAGCTACATGGATTCTTTCAATCTTCTTCTGGCCAATACCCATGGGGCTCCCACATTTATGTGTTAAGTTGTAATACTACATTACATTTTCCTGCTTGTGCTTTTGAGCCTAATGTCGACTTCAACTTGTTGTCTTATATCTTGTTTCTTATGCTTTCTCTTTAGTTGATTGCCTTTGCATCTATAGCCTTTGCGACTTGACAACTTGTATCCCTAGAGGAAACATTGCCTCGAATATCCATATCCTTTATGTGTTCCTTGCATTGAGCATAGGTGTTTTCCTTGCACTTAGCATAGGTGTTTTCCTTGCACTTGGAACTAGTTTTCTTTCCCACAACACTCATTTCTTCCACTATATTCTAGCATTATTTTATTCTTTTTTTGTGCTTTTATAATATGAAAAAGACAAAAAAATAATTATTAAAAAATGAGGGATGGGAAAGAGTCGATTTCTTTGTATATGCTTGGTATTAGTTCCGAGTTATGTATCCCTTAAACAAAGCACTAGTTTTGAGTATTTGTCTCAACAAATTGGGTTTTTAGTATGGATTTAGGAAACCAAACATTGTTCATTGATTATTTACTCCTCTGACTAGTTACTCTTCCAACCACTATGGAGAATCTTCCAATGCCTCCTATGTCACAGACTAATATCATTGCTCATTCTTGAGTCAATGATACCAAAGTCACTTTTGTTTCATGCTTATGTTCAAGGGAAACTGTATCCCATGTTGGTCATTCCTTAGATTTCCTGAATTTCTTCCTGAATTTTCATGTAGGCCTTCCCATTGTCAAATTCTTCTCAAAATCAACAAGAATATTTGTCTTGAACTTGTGCTAGTATGGAAGGTCCCCATTCACTTCTTGTTGGAAGGTTAGCTCTTATCGAATATGACACATTTATATGAGAGTTTGACCTAGAGTAGCACCCTGGGCCTATTTTCATCATTGATAGGTTACCTTGTGCTCAACAGATGACGTTTCATCAATGGTCGCTGACTGAGTGGAATTCCTCACCTCTGTTGGTAGTTTTCATTATTAGTCATTTCTCATAGGGTCTCTTCCATGTGCTATTCTATCTAGTGCATGTGAGAGACGTACTCAGTGGTGTGTCCATCCAATATTTCATTTGAGTCCTTCAAAATAGTTGGCCTTCTACTTTCCTAGTGTTGGATGATGGTTGATTCCTTAATTCCCTCCTTCTCACAGATCTCTTCCCATCAACTTCGATTCATTTTCTCTGGGACCATGATCTAGGGTCTGTATAGTATCTTGGGGCTTGCAATCACAGTGGTAGGTTCCCTCACTATTGACAGTGGGAGTAAATCAATGTCCCCTAATTAATAGATTCTACAAGTGTTCGACATCATATCATTCATTCACACTTGTTAGAATGTACTAGGTACCTTGATACCCATTATCATTATTAATGGATTGTCTCATGTTTGTTAATGGTATACATCAATCACTAGTAATCAAACGATGTCTCACCATGTTCAAATTTAGATCATTTATTCACATGTTCTAGCCTCGTGCCTTCAGTAGTTTATTTTGAAGACTTCAAGTCTATAATAACATCGTCTCTTTTATGTTGCTGCCCAAGTTGCATTGGACAATACCCCTCTTGTACATGACATTGCCACTTGTGGAGGATCAATTTGTTCATCTCATTGATTCCAATTATTCTCCTATGATTTTGAGACATAGATTCATTGTGTATATGTTCGTGGCTATGATCTCTTTTGACATGGATCCATTGTGTATTAAATTTTTGTGGCCATGATCACTGCTTATATATACTTCATGGAACCACAATTTACTTGATTCAACGATCATACTTTCATTACTCTTGAGCATGAGTATTCCTGCCGTGGGAAGATAGATATATCATACTTGATTTCTTCTACATGTACCTTTCTAGTTTGTTGTTTGGTGAACTTTTCCAGGGCCCACTGCACAATTTCCTCCTTGATTTTATAATGTATTCTGTCCATCAAATTCCCTTCTAACCACACATTTTAGGGGGCATCTATTACAACATCTTTTTCCACTCCATATGCATAGATGTACTTGTTGAACATGATCCCAAATCCATATTCAATTGCAGACCAAAATCCCTCGTTAAGTTGTTTAAAAAAATTCTTTGGCTAGTCATATGCTACTCTTGATCTAACATAGAGCGTATGCAACTTTATATATGCTTGCTTCCCTTCAACAACTCACTTATGCACTCAAATTGCACCAAAATAATAAAATATGCACATAATGATCCTTTTTAGGTGGAGTTCATGGGTTTCCCAGGTTAAATATCTTCTATTGCCCATTCCTAACTACTCCAATGAAMTTTATATGGTATAAATAGAGCCATTGGGTGGAGGAGAAGGGGAAGCACCCTTATGCTAKCCAAATTCTTCCTAATTATGCATTCCATTTTTCCTGATATTTTAAGATCATCTCTCTCATTCCTGGAAACCCTTCTTTCCAACACCTTGCCCTCTTTATCCCATTGAGAGGAAGACACTCACTCTCTTTATGTCACCTTGAKGTGAATTTGTCTTCRGTKTCCTGAKTGGAGGAATCTAGACGACAATTTCTAGTCATTGTTGTAGCTTGGATCGGGTAACATCAATCCATGTTATTTTCTATTGAAATTAATGAGAAATATCTTCTTTCTCATCCCAATTATGTGTTGTTTATCTATTTTTGTTATAACTGGATGTATATGATTGGTTTAACTGATCCTAGATTACTGTAAGTAGTTAAACTTTAGTTACTTTAACTACTTTGATTCCTTTGTTGCTTCTTTTTGTGTGCAGGACAACAAGAAGAATAATAGAGTGAGATATAGGAGCAAGACCATATGAGAAGAGTCTACTCTAAATTATGGTGTCCAGGTGAGCATTTCTTAACCGCCAATAGTTAGTTAGTTACACATTTTAACTACTTTCTAAGTTTGGGTCAGTTCTCTGGTTTCTCGCTCTATGTGACCTTTAACCCAGATAATAAGGGAGAAATCCTTGAAACAACTAGTGGGCTCAAATATCATTGTTTTTATCAAATATAGTTTCAAACTTTTCCCAAGCTTCATATGGGTCATCAATTCCTTGAAGGTGAAAACGTAAATCACTAGAGATGGAAATTTCAATTAATCCACATGCTTTGTCATTTTTATTATCCCATTTAGCTTTATTTGAGGCATCAATGGGGGCAATTTATTTTCTCAAGCTAATCTGATAAAGTTCTTTACTTTGTAGTACATCCTTCATAGGAGATTTCCAAGAGAAATAGTTTGAACTGGTAAGCAAAATATCACTTGGGCTAGACATATTAAAATATTCAAATAATATGGCTTTAGAAGAAGAAACTGATTGTTTAGATGGAAAGCTCTAAAAAAAATAGGCAACACCAAAAAAATGACACTGGAAATAAAATTTGAATATCAAAGTTCTTCCATTTTTAAGAAAGGCATAAAAGGTCACCAAGGTACCACACGATAGGTAGAGGTTGGCCCACATGGTGATGGATGCACAATGAGGTTGTCGAGTCGTAAAAAAATATCTTCTTTCTTTAATTTTTCTTATAACCTCTCTTTTACAAATAAATTACATTTAGAAGAAGTGACCTAATTTTATAAAATAAGTGAAATCATTTTTACAATTAAGTTACTTTACAAATTAAAGTTGCATGCAAAAAATAATTTAAGAAGAAAACATTAATTTGTGTATAGTGATTCACTTTTATAATTTAAGTTAAATGTACTTTACAATAAAGTTAGTGATAACTTAAAGTTGCATGAACTTTTTCCAAAAGTGACTTAATGAAAATAAAGACTTCAATGCATGTCTTCTTATTTAACAAAGTAACTATCAACCAAGTGAGCTTATGCAAAATATATAGCAAATGTTATGAAGGAGGAGGGGGGATTTGTTTTTACTATTTGTCTCGAAGTGCATGCTTACCCCCCAAAACCTTCTTTTCTCATTAAAAATACTTCAACACAACCGCACACAAAAACAATTGAAATTTCAAAAAAATGTATTCAAAACTTGACAATATTGAGGTTAGATCTATGTTAGCCTACCTAGAAAATGCAAGTTTTCTATCTATTTTTATTTTACTGAGATCACATAAAGCGTGGAGCAAAGAGAATACACAAAAAAGAAAACACTGTACACTCTATTTTTGGTTTGCCAAAATCACACAAGGCACACGATAAACAACATACATATACCATAAAGAATAGAATACGAGGAATATAAATAGGAAAACTGAAATATTAGCACAATATTAAAAAATTGAAAGCATAATGAAACTTTATACCTCCGGATATGACAAAAATGGTCATATATTGGGCAAACACAAATCTTTTTAAGTGATACTGAAGGTGCTTCCAACTAAAAACAATGCAATGGAATAACTCACTCAACCCAAAAATGCATAGAAATAGAAAAACTCAGAAATATTTTTATGCATGTGGTGACATAAGTTCAAGATCTCAATCAATAGTAGGGGAAGGCCTTCATACAAAATCCTATATCATGTTCGACAAATAGTTTATTTCCACACAAGTCAAACACCTTAAGAAACTACTCACATAAATAGATCAAAGATTAGCACACCGATTTATTATGCAATTAAAACCCTCAAAGAGTGACACAATCCACTACCCCAATCAACACAATTGCTCGAGGAAATATACTAATGTAAAAGAAGAGAATTTTACATATGAATTTCTCATCGACCCCCCATGCTCTGTAAGAAAGAGAGACAAGGTCATCTTGGAGCAGCTGGACCGTGAACTTAATGAAAATTTGGTATATTCCTTTGGGAATTCTGCACATCAGGAAAAGGCACAGATCATAAAGGAACTGGAGATCAAAAGAAACAAAATCCCGCTTGAGGAGGAGGAATCCTGGAGACTCCGTAGTAGAGCAACATGGATTTGATGCAGGGATAATAATACTAGGTACTTCCATAAGTTGTCCATCCATAATAGGAATCAAAAACATGTCTGGGAAATCTCAGACAGACATGTCAATATCATCACTGACCGGGGAGTGATAAAGGATGAAGCAACGACTTACTATAGACTTTTTTTTAAGGCCCATACCAACGCTATTATTAATGAAAAAGTCAAGATTGCTAGCCTCTTCCCTAGAATGGTGAGCGTTTAGGATGCCGACTCCCTTTTCAACCCGGTCACTTTGAAGGAATTGAAGGATGTATTACTACATTTTAAAAAAGAACAGAGCCCGGGCCCATATGGATGGACCAATGAATTCTTCAGTGTATTTTTTGATCTTGTTGGGGCATAACTCCTTGAGGTAGTTGAAGATTCAAGAATGAAAGGTAACATTAGAGGAGGACTGAATTCTACTTTAATTACCCTTATTCCAAAGAAAAACAAACCTGTGTCTTTTGATGATTTCCGACCGATTTCACTCTGCAACTTATGTTAAAAGGTGATTTCAAAAGTGATTGCAAATAGAATAAAACCAACTCTGTCGAGATTCTTATAAGAGAAACAACTGGTTTTCCTCCAAGGCAAAAGGATACAAGATGCTATTGGAACGACTCATGAAAGTCTACATAGCATACATAAAAATAAATTAAAATCCTTGGTAATGAAAATAGATTTGAGGAAAGCCTATGATTGCATAGACTGGGACTATTTGAGACTGATTCTCATTACATTGGGTTTTGGCATTCCTTTATCCAACTGGATTATGAGTTGTGTAACCACCTCCACCTTCGCTATTTTTCTCAATGGTGAGGCAACAAACTTCTTCAAAAGTGGCAGGGGACTTTGACAAGGATGTCCCCTATCACCTTTATTGTTTATTTCGGCTATGGAAGGGCTCAACCTCTTGATGAAAAATAACATTTTTGATGGTACAATCTCATGCATTAAAGTATCTAAATTGATCAAAGTAGTACATCTTCTATTTGTGGACGATATCATTATCATGTCAAAGGAAAATATAAATGAGAGGAGGGTGATCACCACTATTCTTCAGAATTTCTACATGGAAACAGGCTTAATGATCAACAATACAAAACCTACTATACATTTTGCGGGGATTTCAAATACGGATTTGAACACACTAAAGGAGATTATTCCCTACTCCTTTATTGAATTGTATACATGTTTTGAGTATCTTGGGTACTATTTAAAGACCAGACCCTCTAGCAAAGAAGATTGGTACTGGCTTGTGACTAAACTGGAGTAGAAGATCGGGCTATGGTGTAACAAATGGCTTTCTTTAGGTGGCCGAATTGTATTGGTAAAATTGGTTTTGGAAAGCCAATCAATATACTGGATGTCGATGGAGCTTCTTCCACGCATAGTACTAAACAAAATTCGAAAGATAGTTTTTGATTTTCTTTGGAGTGGCAGCAAGACTAATCACCGTATTCATCTTTGTAGATGGGACTTGTTATCCCGACTGAAGAAATGTGACGGATGGGGGTTCAAAGACCTATCCCATTTCAATTCGGCTCTTTTGGTCAATACTCTTTGGAGAGTACTCTCACATGATGGAATCTAGCATAACATTCTACTTGATAAATATCTGAGCAACATTTCCATGATCAGCTGGTACATGCGACCGTCCCATAAGCATCTGAGAGCCTTTCGTATATGGAATAACCTTACTAGTTTTATTCATTTGATCCTGCATTGGCTATGTTGGAACCCGGGATCGGGCCATCTTGTATCTATTGGAAGGGATCAGATTATTGGTATGGGAAGAATGTCCTTCCTCTCGGATCCTTTGATTTCTCATCTTAATTCAAATTGGAAATCTGTTCTTGCTCATGTTAAATTACCAAACAATGTGGACACTATCAAAGAAAATTGGCTTAGCAGGGAAGATCTGGGGTTGAATGAAAGTCTAACAACCAAATGGGATCGTTACTGTAGAGCTCTCCTTGGCGCAGGCATCTAGCTTCATAATACAACGAATACCTTAGCATGGATCGGGGGAGATTAATCCAGAATCCTGACAGTTAAGAATGTATATAATGCACTAATTTCAACTTTGGATTATCCGAAGGTGGATGGCTAGAATTTAAAACTATGGAAGTAGAATATCCCATTAAAATTAAAAATGTTTATTTGGATAGCTGGGAACCACAAGGTATTGACCTAGGATATTCTTCAACGCAGAGGATGGGAAGGTCCAGGAATTTGCATGCTTTGCAAGAAAGATTATGAATATATTGATCACCTACTCATTCATTGCCCATTTACAAAAGCCATCTGGAATAAATTACAATTCCTTCTCAACTTTAAAAGTTTCTGGAATGGTAACTTTGTTTCTGAATTCCTTTCTATTTGGACTAAGGATAATGCTTCTCTGATTAGTCTGGTGGCTCACACCTGTTGGCACATTTGAACTGAGAGAAATAAAACATTATTTGAAAATTTATCCCCTTCTCACATTGTTGTGGCACACAGGATTTCAGGATCTTATACTTGGCGTCCATCCTCTCAGAAATTTATTCCAAATAGATTCTGCAATTTTTTGCACAGTGAAGAAGGTTCTACTGCATACTTTGATGGAGCAACATTATCAAATGGCAAGTGTTGCGGTGCTGGAGGAATCATCAAAACTATGGATGCTAAGATTATCAAGTGGCATATTAATTTTGGAATAGGAACAAACACAAAGGTAGAGCTCATGGGCGTGTGGGCCACTCTTACTATTGCTTCCTTGTGGTCCATTCAAAAAATTAAAGTTCTTGGTGACTCTCAGGTTATTATAAATTGGTTAAATCATAAAGGAAATCTACAGGTGGTAGACCTTGATGGATGGAAAAAAAAAACTAGAGATTTGATAAATACTTTCCAGGATATCAATTTCCATCATATATACAGGACCTTCAACAAAGAGGCCAACCATCTCTCCAAACTGGCGCTTCGAGAACCGGAAGGCAGATTAACTTTTTATCCTTGGAGTGATGGGGATGCCGGTCCTCTTACACATCTTGACATCTTTGAAGAATCTTAAGAATATGGGCCTTATTTTGTTTTTGACTGTCATGGTTATTCTCTTTGTACTGCATTACCACTTGATGTATTTATTGTCTAGAGGAGGCTTTGTAGAGCTGTCATAGTATTTTGAATACATACTATCTTAGGAACTGGTTGATATGCCTGGACTACCCCTCAGGCCCGTTTTTTTTTATGATGTAAATGAAATTATACTTATTATAATTTTCGAGAGAATTTTCTACTGGAAAAAAAAAAACCATGGAGCAATATAATAATTAGTACCAAGGAGAATATGTACCATAAAATCACTTTATGTCTAGAACATATTGTAACTATCAAATTACATAACTACAAGTGCATACTAAAAAAATAGACTAAAAATACACACTTTACTTAAAAACACAATAAATCAAGTTAATCTTAACTAACTTATAAGTACATGCAATCATATTTTTATAAAAAAAAATAGGAATCTTCATACCATTTTCCATAATTTATAGTACTTTATGAAGTTATATTATGGGGATTCAATGTTAGCATTGCCCCCAAAAATTAAAAAAATATGTATTGTTTTATTAGATTCATTACCATTATTTTCATTATTCCATGAGTTTGGTTTTGAATGGAAAACAAAAAGTAAAATGATGTGCACATCGTCCTTTAACTTCGTCTATCAATACTACAAGGTTTTACAAATTTCATCTTACTTGTCGATTAATTCACTTTTATGTCTCTTGTACATGGCCTATCAATTCGACAAGATTTTATAAATTTCATCTTACATGTTGATTAATTCACTTTAATGTGCAATCAAAATACTAAATTATAAAGAAAGCTTGGATTTGAAATCCAAATTGCACATTTATTAAACTTTTGATATTGAGCTTCTAACTTGGTTGAGTGAAAACATAACTTTATTCTTGGCTAGAGTACAAAGATATTTCAAACTTTACTTTATAATTTACAAGTTTAATTTTAATGATGTTTTTCAAAATAATTAATTATGTATAAATGTATATTATACAAAATAAAACAAGTAGATGAAAATTTTTATGATTGTATTTGTTTATTAATTTAATATAATATTAATGGATATTTTTGAAATTTATGTTTTCTTTAATATTATTTTTATCCTACCTCATTTTCATATGAGGGTGAGGGTGGGGGTGGTGGGTAATATTAGAGAAAACATATTGTGAATGTGAAGGTGAGGGTGAGGGTGGAGGGTAATATTAGAGAAAACATAGTAGATGACAAGTTCTATGATTGTGTTTGTTTATTGATTTAATATAACATTAATGGGCATTTTTGAAATTTTCCCCACCCGCATATGAGGGTGGGGTGTGGGGTAATATTAGAGAAAACATATTATGAGGGTGAGAGTGAAGATGGTGGATATTAGAGAAAACATTTTTCCCCACCCTCATAGAGGGTAATATGAGAGTGGGGGTAGGGATGAGAGTGGGAATAATATTAGAGAAAACATATTATGAGGATGAGGTAATATTAGAGAAAACATAATATGTTTTCTCTAATATTACTCACCCTCATATGAAGGTGAAGTGAGAGATAATATTAAAAAAAACATAATAGATGGCAAACTCTATAATTATATTTATTTATTAATTTAATATAACATTAATATATATTTTTGAAAATTTTAATGTATTGAATTAAACATGTCATTTAAAAAAAAAAAATTATATTTTCATAACACTTTTTAAAACCATAAAATATTACATATATCTTATATATTTAATAACCATTTTCCAATATATATATATATAAACACATT
>ML789816.1:180905-202041 GCA_009831015.1 Picea engelmannii
AAAGTACCAAAAATAATATCTTTTGTGAATCTTTCCACTAAAACCAAATCGTAATTACTTGATGCATATATAGTCTTCCTCCAAAACAAAAAGCTATTGAAGCTTACATAGTATAGTTTTATTGTTTCAATCTTCAAAACAAAGACTATTAAAGATTAAAATAAAATAAAAAATATATATCATTAATTTAAATATTTAAAATTAAATACAAAAATATTATTTATTATTAAAATAAATAAAAAATATTTAATATTTATATAATTATAACTCACTCATATAACCATAGTTATTTATATCATTATGCCAACCTTATAAACAAAAAGGCTATTGTCTCAACCTCCTAAACAAAAGACATATAAACACCTCCTAAACGAAAAGGCTAAACAAATAAACAAAATACACATGTAATAGTTATCCATGTCATTGTCTCAATCTTATCATTAATTTAAATATTTAAAATTAAATAAAAAAATTATTTATTTATTATTAAAATAAATAAATAAAATATTTAATATTTACATAATCATAAATGTATAAGTTATTCATATCATTATGTAATCTCCTAAACAAAAAGGCTATTGTCTTAACCTCTTAATATGCAAGTCTTCCATGTCATTGTGTCAACCTCATAAACACAAGTTTATTGAATAAAAGTCTATTATACATATAGAGTAAAACCTCTTCAACAAAAGGCTATTGTTTCAACCTCTTAAACAAAATACATATGCAATAGTCATCCATGTCATTGTCTCAACCTTATCATTAATTTAAATATTTAAAATTAAATAAAAACATATTTAAACAAAATACATATGCAATAGTCATCCATGTCATTGTCTCAACCTTATCATTAATTTAAATATTTAAAATTAAATAAAAACATATTTAAACAAAATACATATGCAATAGTAATCCATGTCATTGTCTCAACCTTATCATTAATTTAAATATTTAAAATTAAATAAAAACATATTTTTTATTATTAAAATAAATAAAAAAATATTTAATATTTACATAATYATGACTCACCATGTATAACAATAGTTATCCATATCATTATGTCAACCTCCTAAACAAAAGGCCATTGTCTCAACCTCCTAATATGCAAGTCTTCCATGTCATTCTCTCAACCTCATAAACAAAAGTTTATWAAATTAAAGTCTATTATACATATAGAGTGAAACCTCTTCACTGAGAACTTAAAAYTAAATATCTTTATTTAATAACATAAAACCAAATATCTTTATTATTATCYTTAAATAAGAAAAAAAAGCATAATCATARCTCTTTTTGAAATATCTTTATTTAATAACATAAAACCAAATATCTTTATTATTATCCTTAAATAGGAAAAAAACATGATCAYAACTCACCTTGTCAAAGAGTACCTAACATATTATTATTATTAAATATTAAACACTAACAACTATATGTAAAATATGTTTCTTTCACAAATTTTTCAATGTAACACTTTCTTAAGATAAGGTATCTTTGTTCACATCAATCATTAATAATACTTAAAACATGAATTCTAACATTAATGATACTTAAAAAATATTTTTCATTGAGTATTGATAGAAATGAAATGCCCTTATTGTCACAAATGGTTATCCACTAAAACCAAAACCAATTGGGAAAACTTCGTTAACATTACCATACTTTCTTATGAGGGGATCCAAGGGAAAATGATATTTATAAATAAAATGAGGTCAATAGTTTTTTAGTCAAGCCAACAATACAATTTATGTGCTGACTCATCAACCTAAAAATTCGCACAAAATTGTTTAATGCATATTTCCAAATTGGATTTGAAATTACACTACATGTGGCTTGACTTCAAAAAATAACAACACCAAATCACTCCCTTCTCATACTTAACCAAATCCTTTTGTTAACACATGCTCAAACATTGTTTTTTTTCCAATTAGTTTAGAGTTTTAATTCAATGTTTAGAAGACTAAGCTTCAACACACAGCTCTTCTTTTTAATGCGGTCTTCTTATATTAGTATCATTCTATTGGCATACATGTGCAACTTTGGGGAGAAATTTCTAGTTTACTTTATCCTTATTATAGTGTGTAGATTCTTTAATATAGTTTTTTATATAGATTATTCATGAATGAGAATGAGGGAAAAATACTCATGGGATGTTTAGTTTAGTTGCATGATACTTTAATTATTAGATATATATATTTTTTTCAGTTTTAATATTGCAACCAAGTTTTTTTTATTTTAAGATATATTGTTTACAAATAATAGATCAATTTACTTTAATTTTTAATTATCTTTGATATCAAATGATGATTTACAAAGATTGAATTTTTTAATTATGACTTGATGGTATGTTATCATTCATTTATCTATTTTTCATGGTTCCTTACATGAACATATTAAGTTGATTTATTTTTTTTATAGAGAGTTAGTGATATTCTACATTTATATGTCACATTAGGCATGAAGACACATAAAAAAACGTTACTAATCCAAGTACTTGTCTAAACTACTCATCTAATGAATCAATCATTTTCTAAATGTTTAGGCTAAATTTAGGTGTGATTACATACATATATATCCCTAAATGAAGTCTGTTACATACATCATTTCTTTCCTAAAAACAACTCTATAAACATAAATATTTTTTGATTATAATGTTGCAACCATAAACATCTCCCATAATATGTTATGCATCTACTTAAGTTGGGTCCTTATTTATTATCTTTAGGTGTTATAATTAAATTTAGGTTGGATTTGTTGTATTTCCTCACCTAACACAATTTAAATAATCCTATTATATACATCATATATTTCTCAAAACTAACACTATAAATATATGCAAGCTCTGATTATAACACTGCATCCATTAACATATCCTATAATATGTTATGCATCCCCAAGATGAATAGCCTCTATTTATGCATTTTATTAGTATACAAAGTAAAGTTCATCCAAACAAACCTTAGGAATAGTATGGTTAAGTGTGAGGAGGGGCTAACTAATGGATATAGGTGAAAACAAATTTTATGATAGGGGGAGATAGCAATAAACAAAAATAGGATCTAATTATAATACTACAACCATAAACATCTCCCATAATCGATCATGCATCATCAAATGAACAATCTCCATTTATGCATTATACTAGTATACAAAGTAAAATTCATCCAAATAAAACATTAAAACAATATGGTCCAAATGTGAGGAAGGACTGAGTAATGGATAGATATCATCAACAAATAAATGAGAAGGGAGATGGAAATAAGGATCAACAAGCTATAATTATAATGTTTCAACCATAAACATCTCCGACAATTGGTTATGCATCACCAAACAAATAATCTCTATTTATACATTGTACTAGTATACACAATAAATTTCAAAATGAAACAAACCATTAAGAACAATATGGTCCAAGTGTGAGGGGTGAACTAATAAACATATATGAAAGAGAATTATATTACAAGGGATATGAAAATATTTATTGAAAAAAGAGTAATATCCTAACTAAAACCCTAGCTAGTTCACTCCAAATTTACATTCTACAAATAAGTTTAACTTTTTAACCATCATTATACTAAAACAATAAGGCTATTAAACTCAAACACAACATTAAGTAGAAAAATAGCAAGTACATTTAACACTAAATTTAGAGAAACTTCAAAAATTTAATTACATGAACTAATAAAACACTAACTAATTAACTAAAATTTCAAACATACATATTTGAAAAAAATTAAAGAATTCAATACACACATATATATATTAAAATATCCAAAATCCAAAATATATATTAAAAATCCATATATATATCCAAAATCCAAAATATGTATTAAAAATCCAAATATAAGTCTAAATATACTAAACAATATGATCCATAAGATAGTTCATATAGTAATACTATCCATAAGATAGTGCAAGCAAAAGTTACATCACATCATATGAATTAACATCATTCACACATAAATATATATCAAATCCAAAATATGTATTAAAAATCCAAAAATCCAAATATAAGTTCAAATATACAATCTCGAATCAACTAAACAATATGCTCCATAAGATAGTTCATACAGTACATATAGTATTTCAAGCAAATGTTATATCACATCATATGGATTAACATCATTTACACATAAGTGACCTATAACACACACAAAAAATTTTCAAATTTAAATAATTTATATCTTTATACTTAAAATTTTTGAAATAATTTATATCTTTATACATAAAATCCAAATCCAAAGTACAAATATATATATAAATCCTAAATCCAAATATACAATCTAGAATGAACAACAATATGATTCATATAGTAGTACAAGCAAAAGTTATATCACATCATATGGATTAACATCATCCACACAAAAGTGACCTATAATACACACGAAATTTCAAATTTAAATAATTTATATCTTTTTATATAAAGTTTTTGAAATAATTTATATTTTTATGTAAGAAATTTCAAATTTAAATAATTTATATCTTTATATATAAAGTTTTTGAAATAATTTATATTTTTATACATAAAAATTAATTAGTTAAAATAAAAAAAATAAAAAATATCTAAATATATTTAAATAATTTATATTTTTATACTAAAGTTTTTGAAATATTTTATATTTTTATACATAAAGTTTTTAAATAATTTATATTTTTATACATAAAAATTAATTAAAATGAATAAAATAAAAAATATCTAAAGACATACGTGCCTAAGAGACTCGAGGGGAATTTTGTGTTAATATTTACTTCATGTTCATTATTGACCATCCCCAAAAACCTCGAAAATAGAAATTTTGTTAATTATATATCCTAAAAAGTTTTCACATTTTACAATGATTAATTTGCATCAAATTATATTCTTATGAACCATCTAAAATTAGTATAATAGTATTGATGTGCTCCATGTTCATTGATGCACAGTTTGTTCCATGTTCAATAATGGAATGGTCTTCAAAATTTATGACAATTTTGTTTTTTTTTAAATTTAAAGTTTCAATATAGAACATTTATGAGGAGGTACATGCAAATATTTGTGTGAGAGAGAATCTATGTACCTCACTCAAACTAAAATGCAATACATGGTCTAAATTCAAAAGACCCATGGTGAAGTTACATGCATATAGCAATTGAGTTTGTTGGCTAATCAACCAATATCAAGGAATATTTTTAGTGTTATAAATATAGGCATGTCAAATATGTGCATTAAGTAAAGCTTTACTAAAATTAATCAATAATTTGTTTATATTTTAAATTTATCTATGTAACATTTTTTTTTTAATTCCTAGTTTAATGTTGTATAATGTAAATATGATATATGGTCATGGCCATGTGATGTAATATGTAAACATTGTATATCATGATAATAAAACAAAAATGTGATGTCGGTTGCAGATGGACATGGACATAGTCATGGGATGAGTTTTCCACAAGATAGGAGGGGTCTAAAAAGGGGGTTTTATTCATGTGTCTTAAATCCCAAGCCTTTTTCCTAAAATTATTGTTTTGAGTTAACCTTCTAATTTTTCCTTGAGTATATGAGAGCCCAATCATTGAATACATGTAAGAGGGTGGGTGTGAGAAGTCACATCCCATAGTTATTGGGATCATGGGGCTGAAGTATAATCTACATTGGGGAGAGTGAGAGTCAAATAGCTTGGGGGAAAATGAATTTCGTATTGGAAAAGAGGAGAGATTTTTTAATAGGCAGTTTTTGGGGAAATCAAGAGAGTGTTGAATGTTGGACCTTGAAGGCAGCCATATTGGGCATTTGTGGTAGTTGTTTGGAGCTAGGAAATGCATGAAGAAGCAATTTGTTCGGCCTGTAGAGTGATTTTTGTTGCATAGAGAAAATATTTTTATTGCTGAGAGTTTTTTGTTGTAGCTATGATTCCCTGGATTTCCCAGTAAGAGAGATTCCTGACCATCATGCGCTAGAGCCCTAGAGGGAATGGGGATAGCCTAAGGGACTGCATGGTAGAGAAGGGGATCTCATTCCTTGGGTTGTGCAGGTTGTGGGGGAAGAGAGCTGGTGGATTGGGATGGATGTAGGAAACTAGCTTGTTGTAATTGGACAATAGACACCCTTTCTTGTGGATTCCTAGCCCCAACTCAGGGGTGACTTGTTGTTGATATTTGGAACAACAAGTCTATGGTTTGGTTGAATGTCCATCCTCTACAGTTGGTTGCACATTTGATTTAAAAGATGAGTATTTTATCTATGTTCAATGTTTTTATTTATGTGTTTATAACATTGTGCATAAACTTTGTGTTTTTGAGAAATTACATGCTACTATGTGTATGTTTAATTAGCTGCATTTATGGTTATTGTAATTGTTGTTATATGCATGGGGGATTTTATCTCGTTACATGTTTTTAATTTAATGGTATCAAAAAAAGAAAAAATTAAATTGTTGGGTTTAGTAGTGGGGGGCGTTATAGATTGGTGTCAGAGCGAAGGTTACAACACTTGAGTTGTATGGGATTAGAACCATGCTGAAATTGAAGAATTCACAGAGTAGTCATGGTGAAATTGGGTGCAAGTGGATATAAAGCCCCAATTTTTGTCATGGAATTCAATGAGAAATCGATGTAGGAACGTCAAATTTTTAGTGTAGAGATTGAATTGATTGCACAAACACTAAATTAGTTGTGGGAAGCTAAGTTATATATATTTCATGGTGGTTGGGAAAATAAAATTCTAAATTTTAAGCATTTTGAAAATTTTGAAAATTCAAAACTATGGAAAATTTGGGGATTTTCCATACGGATGACATCAACAATGACATGGATGGCCATGGTGGTGGGTTGTGGTGGTGGGCACTGTGGTAGAGGGAATTCCAGTGATTTGGGATTTATTTTTAAGTTAATTTTATTGTAAAAATAGCATGTCGGATGTGGAACCTCAAATCGTGGAACTATGACCATCTGGGAATGCAAAAATCTAGAAAATACTTAAATGGGGTTTTAATAAAAAGTTGGATGTTGGATGCCACGTCAACAGTGCCATGTCATCATGCCAAGTCAGTAGTGCCACGTCTATGTGCTAGGTTGGAGTGCCGCATCAACACAATTTCCTATCAATAACGCTGCAATGGGAGGTTTATGGTGGTGGATGTTGGATGGCGGAACCAGAAGGTGGAACTCGGACCATCCTGAAATCCAAAAAACCAAATATTCCCAAAAATTGGATTTTTGTAAAAATAAGGATACTGGATGCCATGTCAGTGTGTTGTGTCAGATGCCACATCAAAATTCATGTTAGAGTCCACGTCAGTATGCCATAGTGGCAGATTGAGGGCCAAAGGAGGATGAAAGAACCGGGAGGTGGAACTTGGACCATCTAGAAATCCAAAAATCTAGAGTTGGAATAAATGGATTTTTGCAAAAGTCCAAATGTCGGATGATGGAACAACATGGTGGAACTTGGACCATCCAAAAATCTAAAAATATGAGACTTCATTTAAATGGACTTACTTGAAAAGTAGGAAGCCAGATGCCACGTCAACAGAGCCACTCTAGCATGCCATGTAAACACCACATGTCATGACACATCCTCAGAGTGTCACATCATCAATTTCATGGTTGTCCATGGAGTTTAAGGAAAAAATATCAAGGAAATATGATGGTCACGATCTTGTCTTGGAAAGCACCAGGTGACAAAACTAGGAAGGAGGAACTGTGACACATATGAAAATCCATAAAATACAGGATTTCTGAAAAAAGGGACATTTTCAAAAAGTTCAGATTCTAGATGGGGGATATCTAGAAGGATTGAGAGGTTTGGATCTGAGATGCAAATGGAACTTTGTAGGAAGAGCTAGTATAACCAAAAATCCGAGAATCCAAAATTTCCCGAAATGGGAATTTAAAGAAAAAGTTGGATTCTGGATGAGCGGATATCCAAGATATTTGAGAAAGTTGGATGGGTGGATATTAGGGAGTTTGTAAATCCAGATATTCGGTCTTGTGTTAAGATGTTGATTCGGATTATTTTCGACACGAAATGAGAGCAGAGATATAATAAATAAATGCACAGAGATATCGCGTATATCCAATAATATAGCAGAAATATATCAGAGATGCAACCATAAACACAAAGAAACAGTAATACATGATTTCTATTAATGAAAGAAATGTACAGAGACTGTAAAAATACAGAGTGAAAGACTCGCTAGAATGGTGGTAGCTTATCTCTGAGAAGAGATGTGACAGTTACTCGCATTCGCAAGAAGATGGTTACAATGAGGCTCTGAAGGCCTTTTTACAATAAACAGGAATGCCGAAAACCCTAGAAATCCAAAAACCTAACACTAGGAGATGAAGCACCAAAAGTCATGTGGGCCCCGTTTGGGTAAGTGAGTACATCAACTTCCCGAGGTTGTAACTTTTGCATGCGATCTCTGTTTTAGGCATGTGATAGCTCGTTGGAAATGTATCGTTGAGGAGATTCATTTTGGGGGCTCAATTATTCCTTTGGGTATCATTGAGAACCTCAATCGTGAAAAAACTTCATTTAGGCCCTCAAAATGGCCCCAGAAGTTAAAACTTGCTAAAAATAGTAAATTGCCAAAATTGCTAGAAAATTGTTTTAAGCCAGTCAGAAAAGGTGGGTGGCCACCAATATCCAACTGGATCAATCCTCCCTCCTTAGGAAGAAATGGTCTCCATTGTGTTGAGTTCTCGGGGGAGAGGGAAAAGTGTTTGTTGGATCTGCATCTTGGTGAGTTGCTTGTATTGTTGGAGACACCACGCTGCTTAGTTTGTGGAAGTTTGTCACGAACCTGTTGAGGCTGAGGCTGTTCAGCAAGTCGGGATACATGAGAGGATGATGTGCAAAAGGAATCTTTGCGCTTTGCTGCAACCTTGTCAACTTGCTTCTGTTTGATAGAAGGTGTTTGGGGCGAGGCTGTAGTGGTTGCAGTGTCCTTCTGTTCTCCTTTTGAACAGATTGTGAAGAAGCTAAATTTTGCAGTATGAGATACTACCTTGCGACACTTTTTAGGTGGAATAGTAGTTGGAACTACCTCTGGTATTCTGTAGAGACGATCCCCCAGAGAAACAATGACACTACGAGGTCGAGACTCATAAATAGCATGGCGCTTCCACATATATGGTTGGCCCAAGAGAACATCATAGACATCCAGTGGGGAAACATCACATAATACCTCATCCTTGAAGGGTTGGATGTCGTATGACAATCGACATTGTTGGCTGACACAAAGATCTCGTCCTTGGCGAAGCCACCTGATGTTGTATGGCTGTGGGTGTGGTGTTGTTGACAATCCCAACTGTTTGATGACCTCTGCTGAGATGAGGTTCTTCTGGCTTCCGCTATCAAAAATAAAATGAAGCGGGGTCCCCTTCACCCACATCTGTGAATGAAAAAGGCGCTCCCCCTCTTCAGGATCTGTTGGTTCTTCTGGTTGAATTGTTGCAGTCACGACAATAGTAGTGGGGTCCACATCAATGATATGTCCTTTACCATTATTTTCAGAATCAAATTTTGAATTAGGGTTTGGCTATTTGTCTTTGATCTCGACCACCAATGACTGTTTTGAGTGACATTCATCGGTGTTGTGCCAGGGGGTTTTATGGAACTCGCACCATTTTTTGGTGTCCTTCTTTGTCTTCCTGTGACCCTTCTTTTCTTGTGTCTTGGAATGGTTTTCGGGAGACTATTTGTTAGGGCCATCTTTTTCATACTTCGGTTGTTGCGGATTTGTAGACCTGAACTCCCATTTGTTCTGGTTCTTAAATTTCTGCTCAATTTTAATAGCATATCGATAAGCAACACCGAGTGATGAGATGTCTAGAAAATCCATTTCAGTTTGGATGTATCTATGTAGAGCCCTACGGTATTTCAGAACCAAATGTCGCTCAGAGTCTTTGATACCCAGCTTGGTGCGCAAGGTATGGAAGGTATTGGTGAAATATGAAACTGCTTGGCCCCTCTCTTGCCGCAGTGTGGTCCATCTCATGTAATGGTCCTCATAGTTGCCAACATGGTAATATTGTTCCTTTACTGCATCCACAAAAAAATCCCAAGTAGGATCGACCCCGCATATTCCAGACTCCTCTGTGGAACTTTTCTCCCAGTAAGTTTCCCACCAATGTTTGACATGAGGGAGATCTTTAAGGAGTGTGAAGGTGATCTTTTCTTTGTCAAAAAAATTGTGAACAGAGAAATAACCTTCTAGCAGAGTTGACCATTTTTCTAGGGCTTCTGCATCTATCTGTCCTTCAAATACAAGAATATCAAAATTAACTTGTACCTTGAAAGGCGAGGTGCCTCCAAAGTGGTCACTTGATGAAGATGCGCCTGATGCTATCGACAGGTGTTTAAGGATGTGGGAAAAATTCTCCATCATTTCGTCCCTCTATCACGTGAGAGATTGCTCAAGCAATAGATTGATAGGATCGTCTTCTCCGTCGTTTTTCTTTTCTTCCGCCATTGAGGGTTTCTTGGGTGTGCGAGAAAAATTGTCTTCAAGAGAGACAAGCTCGAGACCCAACTTGCTATACTCAGACCTCATCGGGGACATGCACTGAAAAAATGATCAAGAGCAGCCTGCTCTGATACCACTAATCCGGATTATTTTCGACACAAAATGAGAGCGGAGATATAATAAAGAAATGCATAGGGATATCGCGTATATCCAATAATATAACATAAATATATCAGAGATGCAACCATAAACACAGAGATACAATAATGCACGATTTCTATTAATGAAAGCAATGTACAGAGACTGTAAAAATACAGAGTGCAAAAGACTCGCTAGAATGGTGGCAGCTTATCTCTGAGAAGAGATGTGACAACTACTCGCATTCGCAAGAAGATGGTTACAATGAGGCTTTGAAGGCTTTTTTACAATAAACAAGAATGCCAAAAAACCTAGACATCCAAAAACCTAATCCTAGGAGATGAAGCACCAAAAGTCATGTGGGCCCCGTTTGGGTAAGTGAGTACATCAACTTCCCGGGGTCGTAACTTTTGTATGCGATCTCCGTTTTAGGCGTGTGATAGCTCGTTGGAAAGGTATCGTCGAGGAGATTCATTTTGGGGGCTCAATTATTTCTTTGGCTATCATTTAGAACCTTTATTGTGAAAAACCTTCATTTAGGCCCTCAAAATGGCCCCGTAAGTTAAAACCTGCTAAAAATAGTAAATTGCCAAAATTGCTAGAAAACTGTTTTGAGCCAGTCGAAAAAGGTGGGTGGCCACCGATATACACCTGGATCAGATGTGAAGCATCCAAATCATACCTCCAAAATGAAATAAATGGGTGACATGGAATCCCCTTTGGGTGCTACAAGGATCCATGTACCACATCACCATTGCCACACCCCCAGTAATTCAGTCAATTTCTACAAAACATTTTAGGATTTCAAAGTCCATAAACTTGTAGAGGCATTTTGAGGACCTAAACAACATTTTCAAGGGGTTGAAATGCAAATAATTGTACATAGTCTCTATTGTTTAAGTAAAAGAACTTGGTAATATTTTCCCATTGAGACATTCCGAGTGCAAAACAAAGCTCGTATGAGAAAGTTACAACTGAAATACTACATGGTATAAATTAGGTACTAGTTTACTTCCAGAGGGCATAACTCCTTGCCCATAAGTTAGTTTGGGGCACATGAATAGTCTATGGAATTATCATGGACCATAGAAGTAAAAAATGGAACTAGAATTGGAATATGGGTTCCTAAAATCATACAGTATTGATGAGAAGACACCTATAGAAATGAGATATAAAAATGAGAAAACGGTCTAAACTTATGTAGACCATAACTATCATCCCAGAGCTTGGATTTGGGCAAGTGAGAAATCATCATAAAGATGATTAAGAGAGGATTGTGTCTAAAGAATCATATTTTGAATTAGTTCATTATGTTTTTCATAAATTAATATGAATAATGTATTATACCCTGATTAATGAAATATTTTGCAATATGCCTAATTCTAACAACAATTGTTGCATGCACATTTTTGCAGAATTAGAGATACAAGAAAGGATATTCGATTCCCCACATGAGGACTAGAGATATGGAGGATACCAAAGGATCTTATATTCATGGAGATGAATTTAGAGGATTACATGTCAGCATGGGAAATGCAGAGACTAATTCCAATAGATGCTGAAGTAGAGTGGAGCCAGTGAAGCCAATGGAGCTGGTTGAAACTATGAGAAGTGTGCAGAGATATAGAAAAGACAATGAAAAGATGATGAGGACTCAAAAATATCTGCTACAAATTTTGAATATGTTGCAGAATCAAGTCAAAAAATATTCTGGCACAAAACAAGAAGCTAGTGCAAGGAAAGTAGAAGCATAAAGATATCATAATGGGAGAGATGATCATAGAGGATCTATAAAATCAAGGAGCATTAGCAAAAAACATCATCATCATCATCATCATCATTTACCATGGAATTTGAATAGAAGAGTGCATGCACATTCAAGTTTGGAGAGCATCCCAAGTGTGTCCCCTATTCGAATCTAGAGGAAGATATCTGAGGTAGATGATTTGCAAGGAGAACTTAGGAAGATTAAGCCTCCTACTTTTGATGGCGATCACAAGAAATATGAGGATGTAGAAGCATGGATATTGGGAATGAGGAAATATTTCCAATTGCACAATTATTCATCAAATGTAGAAGCCATAATTGCAACCTACCATCTCCAAGGAAAAACATCAATGTGGTGGGATAAGCTCAACAAGGTTAAGCATGTTGTTGAAAAGAGAATTCCCTGGAAGCAATTCAAGAGATATTTCCAGCAGTAGTACCTATCATAGAATCATTATAACAAGAATATGAAAGATTTATTTGAACTCAATCTTGGAAGCATGACAATGGATGGGTATGAGAGGAGGTTCCTTGAATTGTTGAGGTAGGTTGGATTCATAAAATATGAGAAGTTTAAAATCCAAATATTCTTGAGTGGGATACCTTCTTTGTATAGTGAAAAGATACATTATTATGAGCCCGATACATTTGAAGAGACCATAAGGAAAGAAAAGTACCTATATGACCATAATAGAGGAATACCAACTTTCCAAAGGGCTCGGGATGAAAAAACGAAAGGAACGATGGAGCAAAGAAAGAAATGTTTTAAGCCACCATTTTATAGAAACATCTCTTAAGGATATTGAAAAGGACAATCAACATAGAATGATCCCAAGGTGACATATTCATTTGGGAAAATTTGAAGACAACAACCCATAAAATGTTGGGGATGTGAGGGGGACCACTTATATAGGGATTGTCCTCACAAAGGAGAAAGGATGAGGATTGTTCAAAATATACAGGAGGTTGATATAGTTGAGGACATAGGTAGAAGCATGCCAAGGATTTATGCAGCCTTGGACAACAAGAAAGTAGAGTACCAATCCCCCATAATTGAAGTAGAAGGAAATATTGATAATCATCCCATAGCCATTTTAATTGATTCTGGAGCTAGCCATAGTTACATAAATCCTAATCTTGTTCAAATATTTTGTTTGCAAAGGAACCAACAGGAGAAATCTTGGTTGGTTCAGCTAGCCACAAGAGCTAAAAGAAGGATTAATGAGATAATTAAGGATTTTCTAATGAACATGAATGGAATTAGCACAAAGGTATATTTCAACATCATACCTTTGGATTCATATGACTATTTGATTGGTATGGATTGGTTGGAAAAGCATCATATTTTCCTAGACTACTACAACAAGAAATTAATATGTCTTGATGAGGAAGGGAAATAAGGAAAAGTACAAGGTATTCCAAGGCCTATATCTATTAGAGAAATTTCATGCATACAATTAAATAAGAGTTTTAGGAAAAGATGCTAGATTTATGCATCCCACATGGAAAATGAATTCGAAGATAAAATGCCAAGTTTTGAAGACCATCCGGTCTTGAAATATTTTGAGGATGTATTTGGGGAGATTCTAGGGTTTCCACCAAAGAGGGACATTGATTTATCTATTGATTTAATTCCTAGAGATTTCCTAGTGTCCAAGACTCCTTAATTGATTCTGGAGCTAGCCATAGTTACATAAATCCTAATCTTGTTGAAATATTTTGTTTGCAAAGGAACCAACAAGAGAAATCTTGGTTGGTTCAGCTAGCCACAAGAGCTAAAAGAAGGATTAATGAGCTTGTTAAGGATTTTCTAATGAACATGAATGGAATTAGCACAAAGGTAGATTTCAACATCATAACTTTGGATTCAGATGACTATTTGATTGGTATGGATTGGTTGGAAAAGCATCATATTTTCCTAGACTACTACGACAAGAAATTAATATGTCTTGATGAGGAAGGGCAGTAAGGAAAAGTACAAAGGATTCCAAGGCCTATATCTATTAGAGAAATTTCATGTGTGCAATTAAATAAGAGTTTCAGGAAAAGATGCCACATTTATGCATCCCACATGGAAAATGAATCCGAAGATAAAATGCCAAGTTTTGAAGACCATCCGGTCTTGAAATATTTTGAGGATGTATTTGGGGAGATTATAGGGTTGCCACCAAAGAGGGACATTGATTTATCTATTGATTTAATTCCTAGAGCTTCCCTAGTGTCCAAGACTCCTTATAGGTCGGGCACACCAAAGTTGAAGGAATTGCAAATGAAGCTTGAATTGTTTTTTGAAGAATGGATATATACACACAAGTGTGTCACCTTGGGGTGTCCCAATGCTCTTTGTGAAGAAGAATAATGGAATCTTAAGGCTATGCATTGATTTCAGACAATTGAATAAGGTTACCATAAAGAACAAATACTCCTTTCCAAGGATTAATGATCTATTTGATCAATTGAAAGGTGCAAGAATATTTTCTAAGATTGAATTGAGGCCAGGCTATCATCAAGTAAGAATAAAAGAAGAATATACCAGCAAGGAAACATTTAGAACAAGGTATGACCATTGTGAGTTTGTAGTGGTGCCATTTGGCTTGTCAAATGCACCAACTGTCTTCATGTGTTTGATGAATGGTATTTTTAGAAATTACTTGGATAATTTTGTCATTGTCTTCTTGGATGACATACTTATCTAATCTAAGTATGAAGAAGAGGATGAAAAACATTTAAGGATAGTGCTACAATTATTGAGGGAGCATCGATTGTATGTCAAGTTAAGTAAGTGCATATTCTACTAGAGGAAGATTCATTTCTTGGGCCATATTATTTCATAGGAGGGGATATTAACAATTGATCCTGAGAAGATAGAATCCATTAAAGGATGGCTAATACCAAAGAATGTTATATAGGTCATATCATTCATGGGACTTGTAGGTTATTATATAATATTCAATAAAGGTTTTTCAAAGATTGCAAACCCCATTACTTCTTTGCAAAAGAAGGGTGTAAAATTCAAATGGACTTTAGAATGTGAAAAAATATTTCAGCAATTGAAAAATATTTTGAAAAGTACACCAATATTGAATATTGTAGACCCAAATGAAGATTTTTGTGTACACACTGCTACATGCAAGGAGGGATTGGTGGAGTCCTCACACAAAATAGGCATGTGGTGTGCTATGAGTCAAGAAAATTAAAAGAACATGAGAGAAACTATGCCACACATGATTTAGAATTGGAAACTATCATTCATGCATTGAAAATGTGGAGGCATTATCTCATGGGAAAAATATTGGAGTTGAGAACAAACCATAGTGGTATGAAATATTTATTTGAACAACCAACCTTGAGTTCTAAACAAGTTAGAAGGCTGGAATTCCTCAGTGAATATGACTTTGATAGAAAACATATTAAAGGAAAGGAAAATAAAGTGGCAGATGCACTCAACAGGAGAATGAATGAGATGTATGCTACAACCCTTAGCATGTACAGGTCTGATTTAAAATACTAAATTTTAGAGGCTGCAAATTCATATCAACACTATTTGCAAATAAAAGAAACATTACAACAAGGTAATTTTTAGCATAAATTTAAATATTTCGAGTTGAAAGAGGATGGAGTCCTCATGTACAAAGGAAAAGTATATGGGTCAAAATATAGAGAGATGAAAAATATAGTTCCAAGAGAAATGCACAATCTGCCATATGTTTGGTACCAAGGATATCAAAAATCAATTGCAACTGTAAGAAGCCAATACTTTTGACTAGGAATGAAGAAAGAGATGGTTGATTACATAGCTAGATGGCTAGAATGTCAAAAGGTAAAGACTGAGCATAGACATCTAGCTAGACTGCTATAACCATTGCATGTTCCTGAGTGGAAACGAGAAGTTGTTACAATTGATTTTATCACTAAGATTTCCAGAACAATGAAGCAACATGATTCCATCATGGTAATGGTGGATAAATTAACTAGTGTTGCATATTTTATTTCAGTGAAGACAACTCATGAGGAAACCAACATTGCATAAATTAACATGAAGGAAATTTCTAGGCTACATGGAGTGCCCAAGGATTTGTTTTCTAAAAGAGATCCCAATTTCACATCAAATTTATAGAAAGGGTTGTTTAAAGGATTTGGGAAAAATTTAAATTTCATTACAACTTATCACCCAGAGTCAGATGGGAAAACAAAGAGGACTAACAAGATAATTATGGATATGATAAGAATGTATGTAATGGACCAACCATCCAAGTGGAAAGACTATCTTCACTTGTTTGAATTTTCTTACAATAATGGGTACCATGAATCATTGAAGATGAACCCCTTTGAGGCCTTGTATGGCATAAAATGCAACACACTAGTGAGCTAGGATAACCCGTTAGACAAAACTGTGATTAGGCCATAATTGATAAAGGAAATGGAAGAGAAGATGGTAAATACCAAGTAGAATTTAAAGGTTGCATAGGACAAGAAAATGAGTTATTTAGATAAAAACAATACATACAAGGAATTCAAAGCAGGAGAGCGTGTGTTTTTAAAAGTAAAAGCTAAAAGAATCTCGCTAAGATGGGGAAGTTTTCCAAAGTTGGCAGCAAGATATTGTGGGCCATTTGAATTTCTGCAGAAGATAGGCCCTGTTACATACATGATTTTTTTTCCTGCATCCATGAACATTCATAATGTGTTCCATATGCTTTATTGAATAAATATGTGCCTGATCCTAACCAAGTAATTGTTTGGACTGTAATCCAAGTGGAAAACGAAGGGGACTTTTGGGTGGAACCAGTGCGCATCTTAGACTGGAAATTCAAAGTGCCCAGGAACAAATATATCGACCTGGTAAAGGTTCAATGGACCTGATATAGTTCTGAAGATGCGACATGGGAGCATGAGGAGACCATGTGACTGGAGTACCCACAATTTTTTTCAAATTTGAAGGAAACTGAATGTGCATTTGTATATAACTGTGCAAGGCTTCGTTTTGGAAGTTGGAGTTCCTAGAACCACATCTTGATATTTCTGGCCAACTTTCACTAATCCATGGAAGGGGAGTGGTACATCCTAAGGGACTACAGTGCAAAGAATGGGGTACACGTCCTTGGGATGTGCAGGTTCAAGGGAAAAAGCGATTTATGGTTGGAACTGCTGTGGGAGTTGTGAACTTGCAAAAAAATAATAATAAGTATTATGATGTAATTTTCTTGTGCATGTATACTTATATGGTGTTGTGCACCAAGGATGGTCAAATTTGTAGGGGTAGGGGAATGTGACATCCCTATTTTTAATCCCCAGTTTAATGATGTATAATCTAAATATGATATATGGTTGTGGGCCAAGCGATGTAATATGTAAACATTATATATCATGATAATAAAATAAAAAAGTGATGTTGGTTGTAGATGGACATGGGAAAATTCATAGAGACTTATTTTTCCACAAGAGAGGAGGGGTCTAAAAAGGGGTTTTTATTCATGTGTCTTAAATCCCAAGAATTTTTCCTAACATCATTGTTTTGAGTGAACCTTCTAATTTCCCTTGAGTGTATGAGATCCAAATCATTGAATCCATGTAAGAGGGTGGGTGTGAGGAGTCACATCCAATATTTATTGAGAGCATGGGAATGAAGTACAATCTGCATTTGGGAGAGTGAGAGTCAACTGGCTTGGGGGAAAAGGAAATTCGTATGGGAAGATAAGAGAGGTTTGTTTTTTACAAATAGGTTTTGGAGATGACAAGAGAGTGTAGAATGTTGGGGCTTGAAGGAAACCATGGTGGGAATGTGTGGTAGTTATTTCGAGATGGGAAATGCATGAAGAAGAAGGTTATTAGGAACATAGAGTGATTTTTGTTGTGCAGAGAAAATATTTTTGCTACTGAGAGTTTCTTGTAGCAGTTGTAATTCCCTGGAGTTCCCAACATGAGAGATTTTTTGTCAACATGTGTTGGAGCCATGGAGGGATGGAGGATAGTTCGAGGTACTACATGGTAGAGAAGGGGATCCCGTTCCTTGGGTTATGCAGTTTTTGGGGGAAGAGAGCTAGAGGATTGGGATGGATGTAGGAAACTATCTTATTGTAAGTGGATAGTAGACACCCTTAGGATACACCCTTTCTTGTGGATTCCTAGCCCTAGCTTGGGGGTGAATTTCTATTGAGATTTGGAGCAAAAATTCTATGGTTGGGTGGAACGTTCGTCCTTTGTAGCTAGTTTCACATTTGATTTAAAATATGAGTATTTTATCTATGTTCAATATTTTTAGTTATGGGTTTATAATGTTGTGCATATACTCTATGTTTATCCTGTTGCATGTTTTTAATTTAATGGTTTCAAGAAAAGAAAATTTGTAATTGTTGGGTTTAGTAGTGGGAGATGTTACAATATACCTAAACGTGCATGTGCATACATGTCATCCCCATGCCTTAGGACTAGCATTGGAGTTTATCATAAAAATCATCTCAAAATCTCTTTGCATAGGCAATGATGTCCTCAATATCCATAAGCTCCACCTCAATAGCAAGGATATAACGAAATCCCACATAGACCTCTCTTTAGCTTTATGATAATTAAGGCCAACATCGATGATCCAGGTGGATATCAATGGCCACCCACCTCTTCCAACTAGATCACACATAGTTTTCATCTTGGCAACTTTTTTTTTCTAGATTTTCAGGTCCTAAACTTCTGCGGTTGTTTTGAGGCCCTAAACATCATTTTTTGGACTCACCACAATCATAGTGTAGACGAAGTCAGAGTGTGATGGAAACATGTGTGGTCCTTAGATAGAAATTTCCAAAGGGATATCTTTCACCTAAAACAGAGATCGTATGCAAAAGTTACGACCTCAGGAAGTTAATGTACCAACTTACCCCATTGGGGCCCACATGACTTTTGGTGCTTCATCTCCTAGGGTTAGGTTTTTGGATGTCTAGGGTTTTCTAATTACTTATTGATGCTAAACAAGGATTGGAGGCCTCATTGTAAGGTGCTCAGGAGCATTCATGTAGCCTCCATATCTCTTCTCAAATATTGGCTACCACCATTCGAGCAAGATTGTTTCATTCTGCATTTTACAGTTTCAACATATTTCTTTATTGAATAGAAGTTAAGCTTCATTGTATCTCTTTTATTGTTTACTGTATCTCTGTGTTAATGTTATAGATCCATGTTTCATTTCATTCTTCTCATAAATATGGATCAATGGTATTAGAGTGGTCTTCTCTTCATTTGTTTCTCTATTCATGTCCACAACGAGGTCAGGGTATAAACAGTTGGGACTCGAACCAGTTGAGCCTTTGCAAGATCGACCTCACCAAACCCAAAAATCGCCCATGGGGGAAAAAAAAAGAGAGATTATGGGGCATGTGATCCCTTTAAATTTTTTCTTGAGGAAGCCATCACGCAACAAAGGAATGAGATGATGGATAATTTTGAGCAAATCCTTCAACGACTTCCAATAGGCAAAGCATCTTCCTCTAGTAGAGGCGTCACCCCCTTCAAGGTACAAATAAATTTTTATATTCCTATATTTGAAGGTCAAATAGATACATATGCTATAGAAAAATGGTTAAACTTTCTAGAAGGGTATTTTTCTTTTCATAACTTTTCCGATAGAGAAAATATTACATTTGCGCTCCTTAAGGTTGTTCATCATGTTAAATATTGGTGGGATACTTTTTGTGAGCAAAAGGAAACAGAGGAATCTACATTATTTGTAGTCACACTCACTTGGGGTTCTTTCAAGGATGCTATTAAGGAACAATACTACCCTATTGGAAGTTATGACGACTTATATACAAGATGGACCACAATGTGGCAGGAAAGGGACCACATAGTGCTAGAGTTCACCAATGTCTTCCATACCTTGCACACCAAGATGGGTATCAAAGACTCTGAGCGACATATGGTTCTCAAGTACCACAACAATTTGCATAGATACATCTAGATATAAATGGAATTTTTGGAAATCTTGTGCTTAAGCGTCGTTGAGGAAAAGATATGAAATGATCTTACTCAAGCATTTTCAGATTCTGCTTGGCTAAAGAAAAATAGACGGGAATATCACCCTATGTTTATAGCCAACAAAAATAACATCCTAACTCAAAAGTATTAATTACCAGTGCTTAGGCTAGTCTTTTATAAATAAAAAAGCTTGCTGGAAATTTACTTTTTATGTAATTTTATGAATATAACAGTTGTTGAAATGAATGTAAAGACAGAAGTAAAGAGACCAATATGATAATCAAGACATATGAGACATAAAGAAATCCTTTATTTCATTCCAATTCACCAAAGAGTCATTTCCTTTACAAAATCTCATACATAAATCTTGGACCAAAGTCAAACTTAGACATCCCCGATGGAACATACAAAATGACCTCTGACAAAAAACCAAAACTAAACTCTAAAAGCTAGATCAACTTGCCACAGATTGCTGCCCACTCGAACATGCACAATAGACTTTGTCAGTCATGAAAACTAATTCAAAAAAAAGACAAGTCTACATAGACTATCAAAGATAGATCAACACCTCTGAAAAACAAGTGTCTGAATGATGTAATTCAACCCTGAATATTGATGTCTACAATAAGACCCTGCTATCATAAAAGAGAATTAAGCTTGTGATGAATAAATGAATGAATGAAATTTGAACTATCTCAACATAAATTCAAGGAGCAAACCTTAGTATGCTTCTGCTTCTATCCTCCTTTTGTTCCTCCCTTTCCTTTTTCCTTTAAGCAATTCAAAATTGGTTGAGGTAGTTGAACTACCACATTAGTTAAGTT
>ML789816.1:210893-245128 GCA_009831015.1 Picea engelmannii
CAGTCAATTTCTACAAAACATTTTAGGATTTCAAAGTCCATAAACTTGTAGAGGCATTTTGAGGACCTAAACAACATTTTCAAGGGGTTGAAATGCAAATAATTGTACATAGTCTCTATTGTTTAAGTAAAAGAACTTGGTAATATTTTCCCATTGAGACATTCCGAGTGCAAAACAAAGCTCGTATGAGAAAGTTACAACTGAAATACTACATGGTATAAATTAGGTACTAGTTTACTTCCAGAGGGCATAACTCCTTGCCCATAAGTTAGTTTGGGGCACATGAATAGTCTATGGAATTATCATGGACCATAGAAGTAAAAAATGGAACTAGAATTGGAATATGGGTTCCTAAAATCATACAGTATTGATGAGAAGACACCTATAGAAATGAGATATAAAAATGAGAAAACGGTCTAAACTTATGTAGACCATAACTATCATCCCAGAGCTTGGATTTGGGCAAGTGAGAAATCATCATAAAGATGATTAAGAGAGGATTGTGTCTAAAGAATCATATTTTGAATTAGTTCATTATGTTTTTCATAAATTAATATGAATAATGTATTATACCCTGATTAATGAAATATTTTGCAATATGCCTAATTCTAACAACAATTGTTGCATGCACATTTTTGCAGAATTAGAGATACAAGAAAGGATATTCGATTCCCCACATGAGGACTAGAGATATGGAGGATACCAAAGGATCTTATATTCATGGAGATGAATTTAGAGGATTACATGTCAGCATGGGAAATGCAGAGACTAATTCCAATAGATGCTGAAGTAGAGTGGAGCCAGTGAAGCCAATGGAGCTGGTTGAAACTATGAGAAGTGTGCAGAGATATAGAAAAGACAATGAAAAGATGATGAGGACTCAAAAATATCTGCTACAAATTTTGAATATGTTGCAGAATCAAGTCAAAAAATATTCTGGCACAAAACAAGAAGCTAGTGCAAGGAAAGTAGAAGCATAAAGATATCATAATGGGAGAGATGATCATAGAGGATCTATAAAATCAAGGAGCATTAGCAAAAAACATCATCATCATCATCATCATCATTTACCATGGAATTTGAATAGAAGAGTGCATGCACATTCAAGTTTGGAGAGCATCCCAAGTGTGTCCCCTATTCGAATCTAGAGGAAGATATCTGAGGTAGATGATTTGCAAGGAGAACTTAGGAAGATTAAGCCTCCTACTTTTGATGGCGATCACAAGAAATATGAGGATGTAGAAGCATGGATATTGGGAATGAGGAAATATTTCCAATTGCACAATTATTCATCAAATGTAGAAGCCATAATTGCAACCTACCATCTCCAAGGAAAAACATCAATGTGGTGGGATAAGCTCAACAAGGTTAAGCATGTTGTTGAAAAGAGAATTCCCTGGAAGCAATTCAAGAGATATTTCCAGCAGTAGTACCTATCATAGAATCATTATAACAAGAATATGAAAGATTTATTTGAACTCAATCTTGGAAGCATGACAATGGATGGGTATGAGAGGAGGTTCCTTGAATTGTTGAGGTAGGTTGGATTCATAAAATATGAGAAGTTTAAAATCCAAATATTCTTGAGTGGGATACCTTCTTTGTATAGTGAAAAGATACATTATTATGAGCCCGATACATTTGAAGAGACCATAAGGAAAGAAAAGTACCTATATGACCATAATAGAGGAATACCAACTTTCCAAAGGGCTCGGGATGAAAAAACGAAAGGAACGATGGAGCAAAGAAAGAAATGTTTTAAGCCACCATTTTATAGAAACATCTCTTAAGGATATTGAAAAGGACAATCAACATAGAATGATCCCAAGGTGACATATTCATTTGGGAAAATTTGAAGACAACAACCCATAAAATGTTGGGGATGTGAGGGGGACCACTTATATAGGGATTGTCCTCACAAAGGAGAAAGGATGAGGATTGTTCAAAATATACAGGAGGTTGATATAGTTGAGGACATAGGTAGAAGCATGCCAAGGATTTATGCAGCCTTGGACAACAAGAAAGTAGAGTACCAATCCCCCATAATTGAAGTAGAAGGAAATATTGATAATCATCCCATAGCCATTTTAATTGATTCTGGAGCTAGCCATAGTTACATAAATCCTAATCTTGTTCAAATGTTTTGTTTGCAAAGGAACCAACATGAGAAATCTTGGTTGGTTCAGCTAGCCACAAGAGCTAAAAGAAGGATTAATGAGATAGTTAAGGATTTTCTAATGAACATGAATGGAATTAGCACAAAGGTATATTTCAACATCATACCTTTGGATTCATATGACTATTTGATTGGTATGGATTGGTTGGAAAATCATCATATTTTCCTAGACTACTACAACAAGAAATTAATATGTCTTGATGAGGAAGGGAAATAAGGAAATGTACAAGGGATTCCAAGGCCTATATCTATTAGAGAAATTTCATGCATGCAATTAAATAAGAGTTTTAGGAAAAGATGCTAGATTTATGCATCCCACATGGAAAATGAATCCGAAGATAAAATGCCAAGTTTTGAAGACCATCCGGTCTTGAAATATTTTGAGGATGTATTTGGGGAGATTCTAGAGTTTCCACCAAACAGGGACATTGATTTATCTATTGATTTAATTCCTAGAGATTCCCTAGTGTCCAAGACTCCTTAATTGATTTTGGATCTAGCCATAGTTACATAAATCCTAATCTTGTTGAAATATTTTGTTTGCAAAGGAACCAACAAGAGAAATCTTGGTTGGTTCAGCTAGCCACAAGAGCTAAAATAAGGATTAATGAGCTTGTTAAGGATTTTCTAATGAACATGAATGGAATTAGCACAAAGGTAGATTTCAACATCATACCTTTGGATTCATATGACTATTTGATTGGTATGGATTGGTTGGAAAAGCATCATATTTTCCTAGACTACTACAACAAGAAATTAATATGTCTTGATGAGAAAGTGTAGTAAGGAAAAGTACAAAGGATTCCAAGGCCTATATCTATTAGAGAAATTTCATGCGTGCAATTAAATCAGAGTTTCAGGAAAATATGCCACATTTATGCATCCCACATGGAAAATGAATCTGAAGATAAAATGCCAAGTTTTGAAGACCATCCGGTCTTGAAATATTTTGAGGATATATTTGGGGAGATTATAGGGTTGCCACCAAAGAGGGACATTGATTTATCTATTGATTTAATTCCTAGAGCTTCCCTAGTGTCCAAGACTCCTTATAGGCCGGGCACACCAAAGTTGAAGGAATTGCAAATGAAGCTTGAATTGTTTTTTGAAGAATGGATATATACACACAAGTGTGTCACCTTGGAGTGTCCCAATTCTCTTTGTGAAGAAGCATAATGGAATCTTAAGGCTATGCATTGATTTCAGACAATTGAATAAGGTTACCATAAAGAACAAATACTCCTTTCCAAGGATTAATGATCTATTTGATCAATTGAAAGGTGCAAGAATATTTTCTAAGATTGAATTGATGTCAGGCTATCATCAAGTAAGAATAAAAGAAGAATATACCAGCAAGGAAACATTTAGAACAAGGTATGACCATTATGAGTTTGTAGTGGTGCCATTTGGCTTGTCAAATGCACCAACTATCTTCATGTGTTTGATGAATGGCATTTTTAGAAATTACTTGGATAATTTTGTCATTGTCTTCTTGGATGACATACTTATCTAATCTAAGTATGAAAAAGAGGATGAAAAACATTTAAGTATAGTGCTACAATTATTGAGGGAGCATCGATTGTATGTCAAGTTAAGTAAGTGCATATTATACCAGAGGAAGATTCATTTCTTGGGCCATATTATTTCATAGGAGGGGATATTAACAATCGATCCTGAGAAGATAGAATCCATTAAAGGATGGCTAATACCAAAGAATGTTACATAGGTCATATCATTCATGGGACTTGCAGGTTATTATAGAAGATTCAATAAAGGTTTTTCAAATATTGCAAACCCCATTACTTCTTTGCAAAAGAAGGGTGTAAAATTCAAATGGACTTCAGAGTGTGAAAAAATATTTCAGCAATTGAAGAATATTTTGAAAAGTGCACCAATATTGAATATTGTAGACCCAAATGAAGATTTTTGTGTACACACTGCTACATGCAAGGAGGGATTGGTGGAGTCCTCACACAAAATAGGCATGTGGTGTGCTATGAGTCAAGAAAATTAAAAGAACATGAGAGAAACTATGCCACACATGATTTAGAATTGGAAACTATCATTCATGCATTGAAAATGTGGAGGCATTATCTCATGGGAAAAATATTGGAGTTGAGAACAAACCATAGTGGTATGAAATATTTATTTGAACAACCAACCTTGAGTTCTAAACAAGTTAGAAGGCTGGAATTCCTCAGTGAATATGACTTTGATAGAAAACATATTAAAGGAAAGGAAAATAAAGTGGCAGATGCACTCAACAGGAGAATGAATGAGATGTATGCTACAACCCTTAGCATGTACAGGTCTGATTTAAAATACTAAATTTTAGAGGCTGCAAATTCATATCAACACTATTTGCAAATAAAAGAAACATTACAACAAGGTAATTTTTAGCATAAATTTAAATATTTCGAGTTGAAAGAGGATGGAGTCCTCATGTACAAAGGAAAAGTATATGGGTCAAAATATAGAGAGATGAAAAATATAGTTCCAAGAGAAATGCACAATCTGCCATATGTTTGGTACCAAGGATATCAAAAATCAATTGCAACTGTAAGAAGCCAATACTTTTGACTAGGAATGAAGAAAGAGATGGTTGATTACATAGCTAGATGGCTAGAATGTCAAAAGGTAAAGACTGAGCATAGACATCTAGCTAGACTGCTATAACCATTGCATGTTCCTGAGTGGAAACGAGAAGTTGTTACAATTGATTTTATCACTAAGATTTCCAGAACAATGAAGCAACATGATTCCATCATGGTAATGGTGGATAAATTAACTAGTGTTGCATATTTTATTTCAGTGAAGACAACTCATGAGGAAACCAACATTGCATAAATTAACATGAAGGAAATTTCTAGGCTACATGGAGTGCCCAAGGATTTGTTTTCTAAAAGAGATCCCAATTTCACATCAAATTTATAGAAAGGGTTGTTTAAAGGATTTGGGAAAAATTTAAATTTCATTACAACTTATCACCCAGAGTCAGATGGGAAAACAAAGAGGACTAACAAGATAATTATGGATATGATAAGAATGTATGTAATGGACCAACCATCCAAGTGGAAAGACTATCTTCACTTGTTTGAATTTTCTTACAATAATGGGTACCATGAATCATTGAAGATGAACCCCTTTGAGGCCTTGTATGGCAGAAAATGCAACACACTAGTGAGCTAGGATAACCCACTAGACAGAACTGTGATTGGGCCATAATTGATAAAGGAAATGGAAGAGAAGATGGCAAATACCAAGTAGAATTTAAAGGTTGCATAGAACAAGAAAAAGAGTTATTCAGATAAAAACAATACATACAAGGAATTCAAAGCGGGAGAGATTGTGTTTTTAAAAGTAAAAGCTAAAAGAATCTCGCTAAGATGGGGAAGTTTTCCAAAGTTGGTAGCAAGATATTGTGGGCCATTTGAATTTCTGCAGAAGATAGGCCCTGTTACATACATGATTTTTTTTCCTGCATTCATGAACATTCATAATGTGTTCCATATGCTTTATTGAATAAATATGTGCCTGATCCTAACCAAGTAATTGTTTGGACTGTGATCCAAGTGGAAAACGAAGGGGACTTTTGGGTGGAACCAGTGCACTTCTTAGACTGGAAATTCAAAGTGCCCAGGAACAAATATATCGACTTGGTAAATGTTCAATGGACCTGATACAGTCCTCAAGATGCTACATGGGAGCATGAGGAGACCATGCGACTGGAGTACCCACAATTTTTTTCAAATTTGAAGGAAACTGAATGTGCATTTGTATATAACTATGCAAGGCTTCGTTTTGGAAGTTGGAGTTTCTAGAACCACATCTTGAATATTTCTGGCCAACTTTCACTAGATCCATGGAAGGGGAGTGGTACATCCTAAGGGACTACAGTGAAAAGAATGGGGTACACATCCTTGGGATGTGCAGGTTCAAGGGAACAAGCGATTTATGGTTGGAACTGTTGTGGGAGTTGTGAACTTGCAAAATAAATAAATAAGTATTATGATGTAATTTTCTTGTGCATGTATACTTATATGGTGTTGTGCACCAAGGATGGTCAAATTTGTAGGGGTAGGGGAATGTGACATCCCTATTTTTAATCCCTAGTTTAATGATCTATAATTTAAATATGATATATGGTTGTGGGCCAAGCGATGCAATATGTAAATATTATATATCATGATAATAAAATAAAAATGTGATGTTGGTTGTAGATGGACATGGGCAGAGTCATAGAGACTTATTTTTCCACAAGAGAGGAGGGGTCTAAAAAGGGGTTTTTATTCATGTGTCTTAAATCCCAAGAATTTTTCCTAACATCATTGTTTTGAGTGAACCTTCTAATTTCCCTTGAGTTTGTATGAGATCCAAATCATTGAATCCATGTAAGAGAGTGGGTGTGAGGAGTCACATCCAATAGTTATTGAGAGCATGGGAATGAAGTACAATATGCATTTGGGAGAGTGAGAGTCAACTGGCTTGGGGGAAAAGGAAATTCGTATGGGAAAATAAGAGAGGTTTGTTTTTTACAAATAGGTTTTGGAGATGACAAGAGAGTGCAGAATGTTGGGTCTTGAAGGAAACCATGGTGGGAATGTGTGGTGGTTATTTCGAGATGGGAAATGCATGAAGAAGAAGGTTATTAGGAATATAGAGTGATTTTTGTTGTGCAGAGAAAATATTTTTTCTACTGAGAGTTTCTTGTAGCAGTTGTAATTCCCTGGAGTTCCCAACATGAGAGATTTTTTTCAAACATGTGTTGGAGCCATGGAGGGAAGGAGGATAGCTTGAGGTACTACATGGTAGAGAAGGGGATCACGTTCCTTGGGTTATGTAGTTTCTGGGGGAAGAGAGCTAGAGGATTGGGATGGCTGTAGGAAACTATCTTATTGTAAGTGGATAGTAGACACCCATAGGATACACCCTTTCTTGTAGATTCCTAGCCCTAGCTTGGGGGTGAATTTCTATTGAGATTTGGAGCAACAATTCTATGGTTGGGTGGAACGTTTGTCCTTTGTAGCTAGTTTCACATTTCATTTAAAATATGAGTATTTTATCTATGTTCAATATTTTTAGTTATGGGTTTATAATGTTGTGCATATACTCTATGTTTTTTTGAGAAATTACATGTTGTTAGCTATACGTTTAATTAGTTTCATTCATGGTTATTGGAATTGTTGTTATATGCATGGATGTTTTTATCCTGTTGCATGTTTTTAATTTAATGGTTTCAAGAAAAGAAAATCTGTAATTGTTGGGTTTAGTAGTGGGAGACGTTACAATATACCTAAACGTGCATGTGCATACATGTCATCCCCATGCCTTAGGACTAGCGTTGGATTTTATCATAAAAATCGTCTCAAAATCTCTTTGCATAGGCAATGATGTCCTCAATATCCATAAGCTCCACCTCAATAGAAAGGATATCATGAAATCCCACATAGACCTCTCTTTAGCTTTATGATAATTAAGGCCAACATCAATGATCCAGGTGGATATCAATGGCCACCCACCTCTTCCAACTAGCTCACACATAGTTTTCATCTTGGCAACTTTTTTTTTCTAGATTTTCAGGTCCTAAACTTCCATGGCTGTTTTGAGGCCCTAAACATCATTTTTTGGGATCACCACAATCATAGTGTAGACGAAGTCAGAGTGTGATGGAAACATGTGTGGTCCTCAGATAGAACTTTCCAAAGGGATATCTTTCACCTAAAATAGAGATCGTATGCAAAAGTTACAACCTCAAGAAGTTAATGTACCAACTTACACCATTGGGGCCCACATGACTTTTGGTGCTTCATCTCCTAGGGTTAGGTTTTTGGATGTCTAGGGTTTTCTAATTACTTATTGATGCTAAAAAAGGATTGGAGGCCTCATTGTAAGGTTCTCAGGAGCATTCATGTAGCCTCCATATCTCTTCTCAGATATTAGCTACCACCATTCGAGCAAGACTGTTTCATTCAACATTTTCAGTTTCAACATATTTCTTTATTGAATATAAGTTAAGCTTCACTGTATATCTTTTATTGTTCATTGTATCTCTGTGTTAATGTTATAGATCCGTGTTTCATTTCATTCTTCTCATAAATATGGATCAGTGGTATTAGAGTGGTCTTCTCTTCATTTGTTTCTCTATTCATGTCCCCAACGAGGTCAGGGTATAAGCAGTTGGGACTCGAACCAGTTGAGCCTTTGCAAGATCGACCTCACCGAACCCAACGACCTCCCATGGGGGAATAAAAGAGAGATTATGGGGCATGTGATCCCTTTAAATTGTTGCTTGAGGAAGCCCTCACGCGACAAAGGAACGAGATGATGGATAATTTTGAGCAAATCCTTCAATGACTTCCAACAGGCAAAACATCTTCCTCTAGTAGAGGCATCACCCCCTTCAAGGTACAAATAAATTTTTATATTCCTATATTTGAAGGTCAAATAGATACATATGCTGTAGAAAAATGGTTAAACTTTCTAGAAGGGTATTTTTCTTTTCATAACTTTTCCGATAGAGAAAATATTACATTTGCGCTCCTTAAGGTCGTCCCTCATGTTAAAGATTGGTGGGATACTTTTTGTGAGCAAAAGGAAACAGAGAAATCTACATTATTTGTAGTCACACCCACTTGGGGTTCTTTCAGGGATGCTATTAAGGAACAATACTACCTTATTGGATGTTATGACGACTTATATACAAGATGGACCACAATGCGGCAGGAAAGGGACCACATAGTGCTAGAGTTCACCAATGTCTTCCATACCTTGCACACCAAGATGGGTATCAAAGACTCTGAGCGACATATGGTGCTCAAGTACCACAACAATTTGCATAGATACATCTAGACATAAATGGAATTTTTGGACATCTTGTGCTTGAGTGCCGTTGAGGAAAAGACATGAAATGATCTTACTCAAGCATTTTCAGATTCTGCTTGGCTAAATAAAAATAGACGGGAATATCACCCTATGTTTATAGCCAACAAAAATAACATCCTAACTCACAAGTATTAATTACCAGTGCTTAGGCTAGTCTTTTATAAATAAAAAAGCTTGCTAGAAATTTACTTTTTATGTAATTTTCTGAATATAACAGTTGTTGAAATGAATGTAAAGACAGAAGTAAAGACACCAATATGATAATCAAGACAGATGAGACATAAAGAAATCCTTTATTTCATTCCAATTCACCAAAGAGTCATTTCCTTTACAAAATCTCATACAGAAATCTTGGACCAAAGTCAAACTTAGACATCCCCGATGGAACATACAAAAGGACCTCTGACAAAAAACCAAAACTAAACTCTAAAAGCTGGATCAACTTGCCACAGATTGCTGCCCACTCAAATATGCACAATAGACTTTGTCATTCATGAAAACTAATTGAAAAAAAAGACAAGTCTACACAGACTATCAAAGATAGATCAACACCTCTGAAAAACAAGTGTCTGAATGATGTAATTCAACCCTGAATATTGATGTCTACAATAAGACCCTGGTATCATAATAGAGAATTAGGCTTGTGATGAATAAATGAATGAATTAAATTTGAACTATCTCAACATAAATTCAAGGAGCAAACCTTAGTATGCTTCTGCTTCTATCCTCCTTTTGTTCCTCCCTTTCCTTTTTCCTTTAAGCAATTCAAAATTGGTTGAGGTAGTTGAACTACCACATTAGTTAAGTTAACTAAAGACTCAACCAAGTTTTAGTTAAGGGGGAAAAGTAATAATCATAATAAGGGTTATAAATAAATAATAACTAGTAGGTGGGACCCCTTGTGAATCCCTTTAGCTCATAACAATCATAACATAACTTTTTAGTTAAGCAAACACACCTCCTTGTGACTCCCATCAACATATTCACACTTGACAATTTAGCTCATGATATTTGAAATTATTTTCAAAAAATATTACTCATATCTCCAAAAATAAATCATGCTGTCCAAAAATTCCTAAAGTCAACTATTATCAACAATAGATGAAATAAAACTCAAAATCCATATTTCCCACTTTGCGATGCAATCTTTTCTTGATTGCTGCTATCACCCTTTGATTTTCCTGAATTTTCCTTTGGCTGCGCTAAGCCTTTAGGCCTAATCTCGCTGATCACGTGGGAACAATCGTCCCTCAAATGCATTTGGGAAGACACAGATTTGTTAGAGCCATTGGAGGGTGAGGAAGGGGCAACAGTTGCTTTTCCTTTGTCAAGGGCATGGTGGGCCTTAGTTTTAAATCTCTTGCTAGCATGGGAGGATTGCACTGGCGAGTGGCCAGGGCTAGCTTGCACAATCTAGTTGTTAGGATGAGGAGTAGGCAAGGACAAATTGGGCTAGCCACGATGTTGGGAGACTGTCGGGTGGACAATCTCTTGCCATCCATCATTTTCAGGAACCTCGGGTTGCAATGAGACATGAGGAGGTACATGGATACCATGGGCTTTCCGGACTTGGAAAGGAGGTCTTTCAGGCCTAGGTTAGACCACTCCCTGCCCAATCCAATTGAAAAATCTGGCCTGAAACAATTGGCCAAGATATTGTCAGTCAACATCAAAATGTATGGAGAATCTTGGCCTTCTTGGGCCTTTGTTCCAATTACCTATCCCTTTGTTTCCTCGACCATGTCTACCTCGACTGAAAAAACTCATTCCTACATGTATGATTGATTAGAAAATAGTATTTTAAATAACCATACATGACAACTCTTAAAAATATGAAATAGATTTGGCTCAACAATGTATCAGACTCATGCAATCCAATCCATCCAAATCGTTTCACTGTTCATCAATGAGCGGGGGGTGAATAAAGGGTCCTGGGAAATGTGAGGGGTTTGTATTGAGCGAAACATGATATGATGAGGGGGGAAAAAACTAGATACTTCTCAAGGACAACAACAATCAACTGCAAACCAAGGAAAACATCACTGTAATTCAACCCATACACTACTACTACCAATTGTTTCAACACAAATTTTTTCTTGACTATAATCAATTTTAGAACACGGAGTGAAAAATGAATTTGGGAAGGCGATGGGGTTGTAATTAGTGAAAAACGAGATAATGGTGGGGAATGAGAGCGATTACTGTTCATGAAATTAATCAAGTAATCTATATAGTCATTCTGTTAAAAACGATACACCAACCAAATGATCATAACAATCACTGTGTATTAGCTACTTCTCTGTTCATAGTCAAATATCCAACACAGTGCCATCAAAAAGATAGTATGCATTCCAAAACAATCTGTAACGGAGTTATTTTCCTTCTATTTATCCAATTTTCATCTTATACAATTCTCAAATTTATAATAGTAACCATTTCCACTCTGTTAATCATTAGAATCAACCACTGCCCACACATTACTTCAATCACCAAATAAACTCAAAATTCATGTTTCAAAATTTACAATGAAGTCATATTGTCACTGCAATCGGGCTTGTCATTTAAAATGCATGATATTCGTTAAACATGCATAGTGGACTTCCAACCCAATAATCCAGATTTAAATTGCAAAAACCCTTATCGTCATTTAAACAGACAGACATAGGGCATCATTCCAACACATGCTATGCACAAAATAACTCAATCATGCAAGTGTAATTTTGTCACTGTACAAGAACAATTCAATGTGACTCTAAATAATCAAAAGATGGGTTATCCATCCAACTCAATGAGGTACCAATATCATGGACTACTTCATAATACAATAATCGAATTTGCAACAAAATTGCGCTTAAAACTCTGTGACTAACTCTGAGTGCGCAACCCGAACTTATCCATATCATACATAGTGGGAAGCCACCCAAAAAACCACGATGCAACATTCCCATTTTACAATTTCAAACACACAGTCAGAGTATTAACTCAACCCATCATGCCAAGCTATCAATCTAATACAATATTGCTTCAAATTAATCAAACTACAATCAACCATGCTGTGTAAAATGCAGGCTCATCCCTAATGATGCAATCAAATAACCATAGTGCATATAGTGGATGGAATTTCTACAGTCATCTTGGTTGCAATAACCATTTCGTGCAAAAAAAAACTCATAGTTACAATGACCATTTATTCGTGGTGTAGGAACACCACACATTCATTATGTGTGAACATCATTAAAAAATTGTAACCAATGCTGAGTTAAACATCTTAATAATCTTTAGTGAAAAAAGATAGTGACTGTGTATCAACCAATCAACCAATTCAATGTTGAGCCTATACTTGGTTTGTCGTAACCATCAACAACTGACCTAACATGCTATGGAAACCACACATACCCACGCATCGACATGAAGCAAGGTTGTGCTCTTCTCAATTAAAACAACACTACATTATCAAACACAAGGAGAGCGACTGTGTATTTTGAACTGTCCAATTAGCAATGCAGGGTTTATCCATTGTAATAACACATGCAGTGACTAGATATCAAAACCAACACGATCGTCACATGATCAACTGCGCGAGCCTTTACTCAATTTTGTCAACAATACATACCAATAAAAAATAACCAATTAGTAAACATGACAGGTCCGATGGTCTTCTCTATCAACCCTCATACTGGAGGAGTTAAGGGTTTGCTCTGTGGCCAACACAGGGAAATCTAGAGCCAACTCCTTTCAATGGTAAAAGCCTCCAAGACCAATGGTGCATACACAGAGAGAACCACAACTTATTCGTGGACAAGTAACAAATCCCGTGACATGAGGGCTATAACAAAGGAGTGAGGATCCAATTCGTCTTGGTAATGATACTTAACACACATAGGGTATAACCCTCATGTCTCTCCAGTCAAACAACCACAACGCTGAAATGAACACAGGGCCGAGAAATAACCAAATAACCCATTGTGCGACCTTTAGTGGTGAAAACAAACCAACGCTCAAGTGAACAAAACACAATGACATAGAGTGCTTCCAACCCCTAAACCCCACAAAAGCCAAAGACTGGATACAGGGATACGAAGAGCGTGAAGACAACTAGCCATTCAAGACCAAACAAAACCCTCCAACCAAATCGGAAAGGGTGACATAGAGACGACCCCATACATTGTAACTCCAGACATCATCACAGAGAAAGCCACCAACAATTCACTCCGAAAAAATCATAGTTTCACATAATTGCAGTACTTAAGGAAAACAATACCAATAAATTTGAGCCAATATCCATTTCATAACAGAGCAGACTCATGGATGGCCAAAAAAAACAACATACTTGTAATCCAAGCACTTTAAATGTGAGTTGGCCGAGCGGTTCCTCTCTGCTAGGAATTTAGAGCATAACCACAATAACTGAGTTGAACAATAGCCCGATTAGGGTGGGGACCAACAAAGGAGTAAGGGTGACGTGTAGTAAATGCATGTCGCCTCCATTCAAAGTCCATTAATTCCTTAGTACATGCCAGCATGCTTTCCATTAACACAATTAATCAAACCATGTATCAAAACCATCACCCACTAAAAGTGAATAGCGTGAACATATCATATTCTTAACTTATGCCATAACATAAATCAACCACATTCCATATAACTCAACAAATCTCATAAGCACTAGAAACTTTCACCTTGTCAAATGCGCCACCCATATCCTATCCTACCATATGCATATTAACCATATAACTCAATCAAATCGGATAACCATTTACTTGCTAGCTAGGATTTAACCATAATCATTTTAATCTTTCATGCATGTAGTATAGCATATAACATAGTTCAAATTATTCCTTTTTCATTTGTTGCATGGTCTTCACTTCTTTCTAATTGCTTGTACGTGTTATTGCTTTTTTTTTAATTGCCTTTTATGTATCGCCACTAACATGTTGGTTGTGCAGGTGTCGTAAGAACAAATAACAATGGCATCAATGAACAACATAGGTCATAGTAACAAAAAGAACCAATAATTCATAAGCCCAATCCATAGCCAATAAAAAACAAGATCTCATCAACCATGTAAGCAGTGTCAAACATGAGCACAAACATCAAATAAGGACCAAACCTGATCTCCAATCTACAAGGGGGTCCCACCTACTAGTATTATTTAACTTTTATAATAATAGACTTTAGCAACACTTTGCGGGAAAAACTTCATTTATGTTTTTAATCGTCAATAAACTGGCGACTCCATAGGGAAATTTGTTTTCAACAGATTTATAACTCAGAATTCATGGTTTCGTACACCATGAACAACAGGTCAAGAAGATATAACCAGGAAGATTATGCAACATGGGGAAGTGAGTGGGTTTAATACAAAGATGACCAGGAATTTGGGAATAATTCATGAAAGGTTTTAAGTATGAGGGGTTTTTACCACTATATGCATAATCATTAGACTGGGATCTTCTCTCACTTTAAGGAATTTTTTTTTAGACTTTCTCTTAAAATCTCAATGGATGAAGAAATGGCAAGAAGAAGTGGGAGATAACCAATTCTTTAAAAGACAACATTGGAAATATATAACAATTTAAAGGGTCATTCAAAGGAGACATCATAACAACTGTGTAAGCTTGATTTTTATTGACTAACAATGCTTTGCAGGAGTGTCACTGTGGCAGAATCGATCCAACATCCTATATTGACCAAATTAACTAAAAGATGATAGGAAGTAAAATCATGAAAGAAGTAAAATGTAGAAATTGAAATAGAAGCAATAAAAGATAGAAATGAAGAAGCGAAAATAAAAGCTTTGAAACAGAAAGCAGGAATAAAACTACCATAAAGAAGAAAGGAAAATAGCGCAAAAAAAATGAAAGTAGAGCTAAACTACTAATATACATAAAATCAAATCAACATTCGAACTTTTCACACTGGTCCCTTGCAATATTTCAATTGAGGACTATTAGTTCTTTAGGAAAACAATTGCTTCTGTAAATCCTTTAAAACATATGAGTTAGTGTCCAAGACAAAAGAAATTTTGAAAGGACCTAACACTTGGAAATATGATGTAATTATTAGCCCCTTGACACACATGATTAAATCATCAAGATAAATATGGAGACTGACCAATTCATCGAAAGTTGTGTGTATAGGCCTTTTAAAAGTGATACTGGCATCAAGTAAGCTAGAAAGTAGGTATCTGTAAGACATAGTATCGTAATTAGTAATAAAAGTGGTTTTGTGAAACTTTGCCCCTTTTACCTTGATTTTATTGTAACCCAAAATTTTGTCAAGTAAGGGTTTCAATTGTAACTCTACAACCCGTTGCAAAATTATTCCTATATTGAGGGGGGGAGAAGGATTTCTCATAATATCCTGAATGAAGGTGCGAAGATGAGTGGAGGCTCTAATATGATCTGTGGTCTTTGAATCAGGTACCCAATTTGGAACCTGTTCAGGGTGGACAAAATAAATAATCCTAGATCTTAAGAAATTTTCCGACTCCCTTTGAAAGGTTGCTTTCAGTGCAGAGTTAACAAGTCCTTATTTTTGCCTAGATAGTTTCATAGTATGTTGAATAAGGTAGGGATCAAAACCATGAAGATCCTAATAATACCAAGAAAAAACATTTTGAAATCCACCGAGTAGCTCGACATACCTCATCTCTTCTTTATCAGAACATTGGAAATTTATTTTAACATTCGTTGAAGATTCATGTGTCCTAATGTTCATGGAGATGGTTTCAACCACCTTTTTTCATAACTCCTCTTCTTTCTGTTTTTATTTATTGCCTATATCATTCGATGAAAACGAACTCTCAAGAGGAGTCAAGCCCTCAGGGATTTCATTGTTTTCCATGGGTATACTCTCCTCGGGATTAAGAGGTTCATATTGAATGAAAGCACAAAATATCTCATCGTTAGGGAGGGCCTTCCAAGATCCTACAGGGGATATATGAACGATATAGAGATTGGAAAGAACAATCAGGTATGTGAGACAAACATCGATGATTAGGAGAAGCTGCAAAGATAGCTAACCGACAAGCCATTGAATTCAACTCCCTCTTAAAATGAGTGATGTTGAAGGAAAAAAGGTTTGACATAAGCGCCCAAACAGTTTGGGAGTATCGTTCCATCAACTTGTTTCTAGGGGAGCACTTTTTTCATATCAAGTTCACAACAAGCTTGTAATCTCTGAAAACTGAAAGGTGACCACAACCAAGATTAAGGGCATTTTCAATGCCTAATAATAAAGCTTCAAATTTAGTGACATTGTTTGTACAAGAAAACTCTAACCTGTAAGACAGATTGTGAATTCTTCATGCAGGGGAAACCAAGGTAATTCTAGGCTCATTACCTTCTTTAGAGAATGAACCATCAAAGTGCATATGCCACATATCATATTCTAAAATGATTTGTTCCAAAGGAGTATTATCCTCTTCAACAAAGATGAAATACACTCCTAGGTTCTCTTCGATATATTTTACACTAGATTGTGGAACACTCTCTATATAGGGTGAAATCCTTCCTTCTCTAAGGACTATAATGTTCTTACCATTCCAAGGAACGGATAAATGTGTCCCGTCGAGTGAGAGGTACCCACTTGTTAAGGCTTGCCAATCTCTTCCCAAGATAATTGAGTAATTGCTTACATGCATACCAATGAATTGAATGATGAGGGTTGTCCTTATCTCAGGATGAGCACATAAAACCAAGGTCACATCTTTAATCTCGCCTATGGTTGTTTGTTGTAGACAATTATAGGAGAGCATGCTTCTGGAATTTACATTTTTACAAGACAAGCCTAGCTCTTCCATAATAATCTTCGACATCACACTTGGGCCTGAACCACCATCAATGAGGCAACAATGGGCAATCTTATCCATAATATTTATAGAAATCTAAAAAGGTTTTTTTTTTTATAGGGTATCTAAAGTTATGTACACCTACTTTATTTACAGAAGAATACTCTTTGACTACCTCTTTGGAAAGATTGGCTACAATGGAAGCTTTTCCTTCCATGAATTGTTTCAGATGCATCTGTTGTTCAGGGATGACAACCATGTCTATAAGGGTTGCATATTCTTTGATGTTGGCCAACCGATTCAAGATATTATATTTAGAATAGGAGAGAGGGGAAGTAATTCCTTGATTCTTAGGAGCTTTAGGAACCTGGACAATAGCAACGAGCAAGGATGAGCTCTAGGTAGAAGAACTACGGGGAGGATCAAATTTTCCTTTGGGAGTATAGGCTTTGTTCCTAGTGTTGATGACCATGACATCCTCTGGCTCTGCAAAATATAAGACAATTATAGTAGCTTTTGGTCGTTTACCAAAGATCTTATCTCTAGCACTCTTCTTTACCTTACATGTGGTTTCCTCATGGTGTTCCTCGCAAAATTTACACCAACTTCGAGGCAGGATAGCTTTAGGATGAAAATTGTTTTCAACCAGATTTCTAAAGGGGGGTGCAGAAGAGGATGAAGCTCCAGGGGTGAGAGGGGGGACAATACCCTTATGCTAAAATGCTATCATACGGTTATTCATATCTTGTACTAGCTGTAAGAGAGAGGACATGTCTATCTATCTAACTGATTCTCCTTGGGGAAGACCAGCTCTTTCAAGTTGTTCTTCATACTCTAAGCAAGTATGCAGAGCAGAGACGAGATTATCAATGGATTTTTCTTCAAGCCTACGATGGTAGGGAGAATGCAATGCATTGTAGTAATGCATGAAAGTGACTTGGTTCTGAGGGTGGATAAGTTCAGGGATTTGATTGTATAACTTGGTGAAACACAAGTTGAAAGACTTGATGGTCTCACCATCCTTATAGGTGACATTATTGTATTCCCTTAAATTCTCGGTGGAGCTTTTGGATTTCCCATAAGTGGATCAGATCCAATAGATTAACTCCTCCCAAGTACACAGAATCTTAGTAGGAAGGTCAAAGAAATCAGCCGCAACCTTTCCTTCACAGGAATTGACGAATAAGCGCATGCAAGTGTCATTGTCGTTGGCCCCTATGTTATGAAAAGCATTAGAAAATGCCACCAGGTTTTCGTTTGTGCTGACAATGTTATTTCCTGAAAACTTAGGCAGGTGCTCTTTAAACTTTGGAAGTGGACGAGTAGCAGGTGCTAGGTTAAGAAGAGAGGACACATGACATGGTGTGGTTGTGGCGTCTTCTTCGAATTGAAAAGCCCATAATTTTTAATGACTTTTGTGGGGTTTGTGGTAGATTGTATAGGGATATGGTGGCTATATAAGCTACCAATCACTAATGATGATGAAGATTGAGAAGATGGAGCACTTCCAGTGCCACTAGAGCCACCACTAGATTCCATCCCGTGGATGATAAATGAGGGAAAGAAAGATGAACTAAATGAATCAGATAAAGTTCTCCTTAGAGCACTTTGTTGGGCAGATAACACAACATTTCTTCTTCCTATTTCAACAATAGGATTGATTTCAGGTGACAAGCCTCTTCTTCTTCTAGAAGCACGAGAATATAAAGAAATGAAAGAAAGGCCAAAACTTGAAGAAACAAAAAGGGCCACTACTGATTTCTAGGCTGTCTACGTCTAGCTTCCAATTGTTCTTGAGCACTAATATCTCGTTCAATTGTTTCCCAAGAATGGTTAAGCTCAACACAGGTGTTGGCAGTGTCTAAGATGGTATTAAATAGATTTAATGCAATGTTGTTCTGATCTTGAATACTGGGCTCAATGTTGGGCTACCTTGCAACAAGAATAGTCATTAAGAATAAAACAGTCAAAGAATCAATATCAGAAAAAAAAAATATGTATCGATGAAATCGAGTATAAAAATTAACCAGAGAGATATCGAAGATGTCTCCAATATGGTCTCCAAATAAATGTCGAGGAAAATATATGAAATGATCTTACTCAAGCATTTTCAGATTCTTTTTGGCTAAAGCAAAATAGACTAGAATATCACCCTATGTTTATAGCCAACAAAAATAACATCCTAACTCACAAGTATTAATTACCAGTGCTTAGGCTAGTCTTTTATCAATAAAAAAGCTTGCTAGAAATTTACTTTTTATGTAATTTTATGAATATAATAGTTGTCAAAATGAATGTAAAGACAGAAGTAAATACACCAAGATGATAATCAAGATAGATGAGACATAAACACATCCTTTATTTCATTCCAATTCACAAAAGATTCATTTCCTTTACAAAATCTCATACATAAATATTGGACCAAAGTCAAACTTACACATCCCCGATGGAACATACAAAAGGACCTCTAACATAAAACCAAAACTGAACTCTAAAAGCTAGATCAACTTGCAACAGATTGCTGACCACTTGACTTTGTACACTAGCCTTTGTCAGTCATGAAAACTAATTCACAAAAAGACAAGTCTACACAGACTATCAAAGATAGATCAACACCTCTGAAAAACAAGTGTCTGAATGATGTAATTTAGCCCTGAATATTGTTGTCTACAACAAGACCCTACTATCATAAAAGAGAATTAGGCTTGTGATGAATAAATGAATGAATGAAAATTGAACTATCTCAACATAAACTCAAGGAGCAAACCTTAGTATGATTTTGCTTCTATCCTCCTTTTGTTCCTCCCTTTCCTTTTTCCTTTAAGCAATTCAGAATTGGTTGAGGTAGTTGAACTGCCTCATTAGTTAAGTTAACTAAATACTCAACCAACTTTTAGTTAAGGGGGAGAAGTAATAATCATAATAAGGGTTATAAATAAATAATAACTAGTAGGTGGGACCCCTTGTGACTCCCTTTAGCTCATAACAATTATAACATAACTTTTTAGTTAAGCAAAACACACCTCCTTGTGACTATCATCAACATATTCACATTTCACAATTTAGCTCATGATCTTTGAAATTATTTTCAAAAAATATTACTCATATATCCAAAAATAAATCATGCTGTCCAAAAATTCCTGAAGTCAACTGTTATCAACAATAGATGAAATAAAACTCAAAATCCATATTTCCCACTTTGTGATGCAATCTTTCCTTGATTGCTGCTTCCACCCTTTGATTTTCCTAAATTTTCCTTTGGCTACACCGAGCCTTTAGGCCTAATCTCGTTGATCACGTGGGAACAATCATCCCTCAAATGCATCCAGGAAGACACGGATTTGTCAGAGCCATTAGAGGGTAAGGGGAAACAATGGATTTTCCTTTGTCAAGGGCATGGTGGGCCTCAATTTTCAATCTCTTGCTAGCATGGGAGGATTTCACTAGCAAGTGGTCATGGGCAGCTTGGACAATCTGGTTGTTATGCGGAGGAGTAGGCAAGGACAAATTGGGCCAGCCACAATGTTTGGAGACTATCAAGTGGACAATCGCTTTCCATCCATCATTTTCAGGAACCTCGGGTTGCAATGAGACGTGAGGAGGTACATGGATACCGGGGGCTTGCGGGACTTGGAAAGGAGGCCTTCTGGGCCTAGGTTGGACCACTCCCTTCCAAATCCATTTGAAAAATCCATCCTGAAACAATTGGCCAAGCTCTTGTGAGTCAACATCAAAATGTATGGAGAACCTTGGCCTTCTTGGGCCTCTGTTCCAATTACCTCTCCCTCTGTTTCCTCGACCACGACCACCTTCGCTAAAAAAACTCATTCCTGCATGCATGATTGATTAGAAAATAGTCTTTTAAATAACCATACATGACAACTCTTAAAAATATGAAATATATTTGGCTTAGAAATGTATCTGACTCATGCAATCCAATCCATACAAATCGTTTTAGTGTTCATCAATGAGCAGGGGTTGAATAAAGGGTCTTGGGAAATGTGAGGGTTTTGTATTGAGCGAAACATGATATGATGAGGGGGGAAAAATCAACGGATACTGCTCAAGGAAAACAAAAATCAACTGCAAACCAAGGAAAATATCACTGTAATTCAACCCAGACACTGCTACTGCCAACAGTTTCAACGCATAATTTTTCTTGACTATAATCAATTTTAGAACATGGAGTGAAAAATGAATGTGGGAAGACAATGGGTTTGTAATTAGAGAAAAGATAAATAATGGCGGGGAAAGAGAACGGTTACTGTTCACAAAATTAATCAAGTAATCCATATAGTCATTCTGTAAAAAGGAGATACGCCAACCAAATGATCATAACAATCACTGTGTATTATCTAGTTCATTGTTCATAGTCAAATATCCAACACAGTTCCATCAACAAGACAATATGCATTCCACAACAATCTGTAAGGGAGTTATGTTCCTTCTATTTATCCAATTTGCATCTTATACAATTATCAAATGTATAATAGTAACCATTTCCACTCTATTAATCATCAGAATCAACCACTGCCCACACATTACTTCAATCATCAAATAAACTCAAAAGTCATGTTTCAAAATTTACAATGAAGTCATACTGTCATTGCAATCAGGCCTGTCATTTAAAATGCATGATATTCATTAAACATACATAGTGGGAAACCAACCCAATAATCCAGATTTAAATTGCAAAAACCCTGATCGTCATTTAAACAAACAAACAACAACCATCATTCCAACACATGGTATGCACAAAATAACTCAATCATGCAAGTGTAATTTTGTCATTGTACAAGCCCAATTCAACGTGACTCTAAATAATCAAAAGCTAGGCTATCCATCCAACACAACGAGGTACCAATATCATGCCCGACTTCATAATACAATAATCGAATCTGCAACAAAATTGTGCTTAAAACTCTGTGACTAACTCTGAGTGCGCAACCTGAACTTATCCATATCATACACAGTGGGAAGCCACCCAAAACACCACGATGCAACATTCCATTTTACAATTCCAAACACATAATCAGAGTATTAAATCAACCCATCGTGCCGAGTTATCAATCTAATACAATATTGCTTCAAATTAATCAAACTACAATCAACCATGCTATGTAAAACTTGGGCTCATCCCTAATGATGCAATCAAATAACCATAACACATTTAGTGGATGGAATTGCTAGAGTCATCTCGGTTGCAATAACCATTTCACCCAAAAAAAACTCATAGTTACAATGACCATTTATTCGTGGTGTAGGAATACCACATATTCATTATGTGCGAACATCATTAAACAATTGTAACCAATGACAAGTTAAACATCCAAATAATATTTAGTGCAAAAAGACAGTGACTGTGTATCAACCAATCAACCAATTCAATGTTGAGCCTATACTTGGACTATCGTAACCATCAACAACTAAACTAACATGCTGTGGCAACCACACATACCCACACATCGACATGGAGCGAGGTTGTGACCTTCTCAATTAAAACAATACTGGATTATCAAACACAAAGAGAGAGACTATGTATTTTTAACTGTCCAATTAAAAATGTAGGTTTTATCCATTGTAATAACACAGACAATGAATAGATATCAAAATGAACACGATTGTCACATGACCAACTGGGCGAGCCTTTACTCAATTTTTTTAACAATACATACCAATCAACAATAACCAATTAGTAAACTCAACAGGCCCGACGATCTTCTCTATCAACCCTCAGAATGGAGGAGTTAAGGGTTTTCTCTGTGGCCAACACAGTGAAAGCTAGAGCCAACTCCTTTCAATGGTGAAAGCCTCCAAGACCAATGGTGCATACAGAAAGATAACCACAACTTATTCGTGGACAAGTAACAGATCCCGCGACAAGAGGGCTATAACAGAGGAGTGAGGCTCCAATTCATCTTGGTAATGATACTTAACACACATAGGGTATAACCCTCATGGCTCTCCAATCAAACAACCACAATGCTGAAATGAAGACAGGGTCGAGAAAGAACCAAATAATCAACTGCACGACCTTTAGTGGTGAAAACAAACCAATGCTCAAGTGAACAAAACACAATGAAACAGAGTGCTTCGAACCCCTAAACCCCACAAAAGCCAAAGACTAGATACAGGGATACAAAGAGCGTGAAGACAACTAGCCATTCAAGACCAAACAAAACCCTCCAACCAAACCGGCAAGGGTGACATAGAGATGACCCCATACATTATAACTCCAAACATCATCACAAAGAAAGCCACCAACAATTCACTCCAGAAAAATCACAGTTTCACACAGTTGCAATACTTACGGAAAACACAACCAACACATTCGAGCCAATATCCATTTCATAATAGAGCAGACTCATGGATGGCCCAAGAAAATAATATACCTGTAATCCAAGAACTTTAAACATGAGCTGGCTGAGCGGTTCCTCTCTGCTAGGAAGTCGGAGCATAACCACAGCAACCAAGTTGAACAATAGCCTGATTACGGTGGAGGCCAACGGAGGAGTAAGGGTGGCATGGAGTAAATGCATGTTGCCTCCATTCACAATCCATTAATTCCTTAGTACATGCCAACATGCTTTCCATTAACACAATTAATCAAACCATGTATCAAAACCATCACCCATTAAAAGTCAATAGCGCGACCATATCATATTCTTAACTTATGCCATAACATAAATCAACCACATTCCATATAACTCAAAAAATCACATAAGCATTAGCAACTTTCACCTTGTCAAATGCGCCACCCATATCCTATCCTACCATATGCATATTAACCATATAACTCAATCAAATCGCATAACCATTTACTTGCTAGCTAGGATTTAACCATAATCATTTTAATCTTTCATGCATGTAGTATAGCATATAACATAGTTCAAATTCTTCCCTTTTCATTTGTTGCATGGTCTTCACTTCTTTCTAATTGCTTGTATGTATTATTATTTTTTTTTTAACTGCCTTTTATGTATTGCCACTAACATGTTTGTTATGCAAATGTCCCAAGAACAGATAGCAATGGTGTCAACGAATAACATAGGTCGTAGTAACAAAAATATCCAATACTTCATAAGCCCAATCCATAGCCAATAAAAAACAAGATCTCATCAACCATGTAAGAAATGTCAAACATGAGCACAAAAATCAAATAAGGACCAAACCCTATCTCCAATCTACAAGGGGGTCCCACCTACTAGTATTATTTAACTTTTATAATAATAGGCTTTAGCAACACTTTACGGGCAAAAATTCGTTGATTTTTTTAATCATCAATAGGTGCAACCTATCGATATGTTGTCAAAATCAAGCAAAAGCTCAAAAAAAAGACACGAAATTTTGGGTATGTGAACCCCTCATAGCAAAAGTAGGGTAAAGGAATCCACAACCTACAAAACAAAGCATAGAGAAAAGATGGACAACCTTAGGAAAACTAGTCTAAGCTACAAATAAATAAGGACAATGGGAAGACAAAGAAAGACAGTGGGAAGTGGTGTGAGTTCCATAAGAGCCCCTGGAATAACACTGTTGAATTCCACTCAAAGAAGTCATTGGTGGCCAAGGTGAAATCCTCTGAATAATATGTGGGTTTTGACTCTGAGTCAGAACCAGAAAAAGGGAGATGGATCATTGATGCAGAACCCAATGCCATTGTTGCTACCACCAAGATCCATCTCGGTGAACCTGATGAGCTAGAGGAAGGTGAGCACCTCTTTTATTCATAGTTGTGGGTGAAGGGTACTCTGCTGCACTTCATCGTCAACAATGGTAGCCAAAAGAACCTCATCTCAATGGAGGTTGTCAAGCAGTTGTCTTTGCTGATAACACCGCACCCACAGTCGTACACCATCAGATAGATATTCCAAGGGAGTGATCTCCGCATCAGCCAACAATGTTGATTTGCCTACGACATCAAGCCCTTCAAAGATGAGGTATCGTGTGATGGTGCCCCCCCTTGAATTTTGTGATTTTCTTTTGGGACAACCTTATTTATGGAAACGTCATGCTATATATGAGTCTAGGCCCTGTAGGTTTATTATTACTTTGGACAAGAAATTGTACAGGATACCCGAGGTAGTCCCACCTACTATCATTCTCTTGATATTTTCCAAGCAATGCAGGAAGGTCATCTCTCAGACCAGAAAGCTTCTATGCTTCATGATTTGTGCTCAAAGAAAGTGGAAGGTTGCAACCACATCCATGGTTTCCATGACAGGTCTCTCCATGCTGAATAAGGTCATAGAATAATAAAAATACATCTTCTCCTCATCCACTGGGGTACCTCTGCCCTATCAGTTCAAGTATTCAATCGATCTGACCCCTGGTGCACCGCTACCCAATGGGCCTTTCTATCACAGCTCTTTTCCAGAAAATGAGGAAACCAAGTGTCAGATCCAAGAGATACTAAAAAAGGGGCACATCTGACCAAGATCATCACCTTATGGAAGCCCAATCATGCTTGTGCAAAAAAAATATGGGACCTGGTGACTCTGCATTGATTACCAGACCCTAAATAAAATCACAGTCGGGAACTACTACCGAATTCCTTAAATTGACAATCTCCTTAACCAACTCAAGGGGGTCCAATACTTCAGTAATATTGATATGAATTTTAGCTACCACTAGCTCCTAGTAGAGAATACCGATGTATGGAAGACTTCTTTTAAGTCCAAATAAGGTATTTTTGAATGGTTGGTCATGCCCTTTGGATTAACGAATTCCCCAAAACATTTCATGTGGATGATGGACGATATCTTGTGGCCTTTCACCAGTTCTTTTGTGGTGTTGTATTTGGATGAAATCCTCATATTCAAAAAGAGTTGGGAGGAACACTTGCAGCATATTCAATAGGTTCTACACACTCTGAGACAACACAATATATATTCAAATTTGGAAAAATTCTCCTTCGGCATGAAGAAGTTCTAGTAACTAGGATACATAGTTGATGAGCATGGGGTGCATGTCGATCCAACCAAGATCCAGGTCATTCGTGTCTGTCCAACCCCGACCACACTCACTGATCTTTTGAGATTCTTAGGCCTTGCCAATTTCTATCGTAGGTTCATGTTGGGATTCTCCCACATTGCATGGTCCCTCAGCCAAGTGACCAGGGGTGGTGGAAAGGAAAATTTTGAGTGGGGAAAGTGGCAACATAAAGTGTTTGATTTTTTGAAGTAGTTCTTGTGCTCAACCCTAATGCTCTCATTACCTGACTTGTAACAGGAGTTTGAGATTGAGACAGATTCTTTAGACCATGTTGTGGGCGCAATTATCACTCAACACATACATCTCGTGTCCTATCATAGTGAGACACTATTAGATACCATCCGTAAGTACCCCACTTATGACAAAGAAATGTACTCCATTTTACACACCTACCGCTAGTGGAAGCATTACATTCTCGGGAAGGAGACAATCATCCACACTGATCATAAGCCTCTGCAATTTATGCAGACACAAGTAAAATTGCAGAATGATCGCCATCAAAAGTGGTCCTCATACTTGCAACAGTTCCATCTCAACATCAAGTATAAGATAGGGAGCACCAACCGCGTCGATGACTGCCTCAGTCGACCTCCATTTGTAGCACTAACCATGGTGCTACACTCTTATAGACATGAGACCTTCAGATGACCCCAAATATACAAGATAGATCCTGACTTCGCCACTACCTACCATATGTTGCGCACAAACACAACTGTCACTGATTTCCATATTTAGGATGTGTTGTTATGCCATTTGGGCCATCTTTGTGTCCCATCAAGTGAGTGAGAGAAGATTATTTGGGAATCTCACTACGGTCGGGTGGAAAGACACTTCATCATAGAAAAGACAGTGAAAGTGATGCAAAAACATTTCTATTAGCCGGAAATTCGATAGGATGTCAAAAACTATATTAGGTCCTGCATGTCCTGCGTCATTTACAAACCGACCATTAAGAAACAAGGCATGCACACCCCTCTACCTACTCCTAACAGGCCTTGGGAATCCATCTCGATGGACTACATGTCAGGCCTTCCTTCAACCAAATAGGGAAATGACTGTGGTTTTTTGGTTGTTGATCGATTTTTAAAGATGGTGATTCTGGCCACCTGTAAGAAGAGCATCATAGTGGAGGCCACTGCCAATATCTTCCTCGAACAAGTATGGGTACATTTTGGGATACCAAAAACCATTATCTCAGATCGGGACAACCAGTTCCTCAACACATTTTGGTTTAACCTCTAGTCATGGCTGGACACCAAGCTAAGCAAATCCACTGCCTTCCACTGCCAAACGGATGGCCAAACCAAGGTCGTCAATAGGATGATCATGCATATATTGCGCATGTACAATTCCAAGAATCCATGCACATGGGATGAGATTCTTCCCTATGTTCATCAAAATTACAATAGATCCATACATATCTCAACCAACCAAAGCCCCTTTCAGGTGGGTTTGGGATTTCAACCATTAGGTCCCATGGATGTTGCACTACCCCTTGCATCCACATAGGATGAATCATCCCATGCTCAAACCAAAGAGGAAAAATCTAACCGATTCATTGAAAAAATTCATCACATCTGCCAATGGGTTCAAGATATTTTGCAGAAGTCCAATGCCAAGTACAAGCAACGTCGTGATCAACTTCAGGTGCCAGGTGGGACATTAATTTTGGTTGCATTTGTAGAAATAACACTTTACAGGACCGCATCGAAAGCTTCTTCCACTTTGCTATGGACCTTACACCATCATCAAGGCTATGGGTGACAATGATTTTGAGCTCAACATTCCCCCCTTCCCTAGCTTACACCTAGTGTTTAATGTGGACCTCCTTCAACCATACTTTCCACCATTATTAGACACCTCAGAGATAACCGAATAATTGACACAAACAGAGCTCAAACTTGATTGCATGGAATAGGAATCCGCTGATCATATCATGGACACATAGGTCAAGGGTAATCGCCAACAAAATCTTCAACTTTATCGTGTTGTCAAAGCAGGGCAACTCCTGCACCAAGGAAACTGGCTCACTTGGGGAGAAATTCAATAGAAATTTCCTCATATGACGGGGGAAATCAACACAATGAAGACCATTAATTCCTAAGTGGGGAGGATTAATCCAGGTGGATAGTGGTGGCCACCCACCTCTTATAATTGGCTCACATATAGTTTTCATCTTGGCAACGTTTTTTTCTAGCTTTTCGACTCCTAAACTTCTGGGGCCATTTTGAGAACAATGTTTTTTGGGCTCGCCATAGTCACATTGTAGACAAAGATAGAGTGTCACAGAAACGTGTGTATTCCTCAGATAGACCTTTCCAATGAGCTATCGTGTGCCTAAAAAAAAATTGTATGAAAAAGTTACGACCCCAAGAAGTTGATGTACCAACTTACCCCATCAGGGCCCATATGAATTTTGGCGCTTCATCTACTAGGGTTAGGTTTTTGGATGTATATGGTTTTCTTATTACTTCTTGATGCTAAAACAATGCTTGGAGGCCTCATTTTAAGGTGCTCAGGTGAATGCATGTAGCCACCACATCTCTTCTTAGAGATTAGCTACCACCATTCAAGCAAGATTTTTTCATTATGCATTTTATAGTTTCAACAGATTTATTTATTGAATAGAAGTTAAGTTTCATTGTATCTCTTTGTTAATGTTATATATATATGTGTTTCATTTTGTTCCTCTCATAAATCTAGATCAATTGAACCCCACAAGCATTAGGTTAATGCTTTCAACCATGGAAACCCTCACCTTCCAAGCAACTTAGGAGGCACTCTTAATATCTGTTAGTAAAGTTGTCAATCTTCATGAGTGAGGTACAAGGGGAGGTGGAGGAAAAATAAAACTAAGGTCCTAATATGCAACTTGTCATTCATGCATGCAACCTTTTTGAACACTATATAATTTATATGGGATGGATGTATAGTCTAGTTTCATATTTTAAAAATAATGCATAAATCATCCTCCCAAAACAAATCAATACCTCATCATTTTCTATAGAAAATTTCCAAATGTCATAAGTTACTAATCATAAATATAGGAAACAATGTGAGGGTGTTTAAAATATTGGACCTTCCACATATTATTTTTTGGTCATTCTTTAAAATAAACATGCCCAATGCATTTTATTTAGTGGGTTGTTTTTCTATGTCAATCCATTTATCTAGCTCTTGAAATTTCTCCTTGTTTTCACATTACATAAAAATACACATTACAACTATAATTACAATTGATTTGTAGACATCAAGCAATATGTAAAGAGAGTGCAAAACAATCTACAAGCTCCTATTGAATCTCAAGAAGGAGATCAAATTTTTCAAGGTGACCCTATCATTTTTTATAATGGGTTGTGCAAGAATAATATGTCAATAATCGAATTATATATTCCAATGGAGCCTCATCAAGAATATCAACTGGGTGAGTATACAAGGGAACATAATTTGCATACCATGTTTAAAAATTAAATTAAAAATTGAAAATGTAATATTTTCATATAAGTTGGAATGACAAGCTATGTAGGTTCATCACACCTCCATATCTTATGGAGATGATGAGTTGAATTCAATAATTGACTGGGGGAGTCCACTAAGAAACCTATTGATTGGTCGACTAAGGGATCAACTGGATGGAGGCCTAGGCATTTGATTGGTCAAGTAGTTAGATCAAAGTGATTTACTAGTGCATAGAACAAGGTAGAAGTCAAAGAGTTTGTTATGCACCCTCACCAATCTATGTGGATCTTTCCTTCCACACTTCAAGGGAGTTGGTTACATATTTGTGTTATAAAAATATAGAACAATGAATATGGGACAAGTGTTGTGTATGAAAATATTTTGGTTTCTTACACTAATATGTATGTTGAGCTATGTTCGATTGTGCTCAAGTGTTGAAACAATGTCTTTAGAGACCATATCTCTATCAAAATACCATCTCTTTGATCCACCTAATCCTATCATTCTCCAACATGGTATCAGAACTAGTGGTTTGAGATCTAGGATGTTAACTATTTTTATATTCTTGTGGTGTGATACTTGAGAGAGTTCTTCTAGATTTTCCACAGTGGAAGTGATTGTTGTGGTCAATGTTTCAAATCCGAACCATGATTCATCTTCAGGACAACAAATTGATGGTAAGGGTTGCGAATCTGCACAATAAATACTCTTGATGCTAGAGATATTCTTATCACAAAGGTCGGCTCTCTAAAAACCTTTAAAATCCCTAAAACCCTAAAAAATTCAAAAACCTAAATTGCAAAAAATTAAATGTATTAATATAAAATATTATATTCACTACTTTTTAACTAATGTTTTATAATATATTAAATTATAATCTATGCTATAAGCTATAATAGTACTATATTACTAACTAATATAATACACTAATTTATATACTAACTAATATAGGGTACTAACTTATATAATATACTAGCTTATATACTAATTAATATAATATACTAACTTGTATACTAGATTACTATAATATACTAACTTATATACTATAATATTTAATATATTAAACTCTATATCCTACCTATATTAAGCAAAATATTATTATAATATTTGAAGAGCATTACATAGGATACTAGAAGTGTTTAAAAGGTTATTATATAGTAAATAATTAGGGCTAATATAACCTAAGGGGGATAAAAACCTTATAAACTGAGAAAACCTTATAAATTGCTATTATGTAGAATTATAAATAAGTTAGGTTAGAGACCTTATAAATCTAAGGGGAAAAAAGATATATCTAATGGAGAGAAGAAGAGGGAAGAAATCGAACTTGATTGTTCAAACCTGATCCTTCGTGGTCCCTTTGTTGGTTTAATAAGGGGAGACAGCTTCTACTTACCTCTAAGCCATCATCTCTATTCATGTTATTGGGGTTCTTGATTATCTCAAGGGATTCTCTAATGCATCATTTGTAATATTGGTTTTCTTTTTTGAGGATTTTGGTGTCCTCTAGGCACACATGGTGCTTGGTTTTGAGAGAATGCTCTGCCAAGGCTGAGGTATGAATGTGTTAATTCTTAATATCCCCTTTGTGTTCCTCAATCCTTACCTGAAACGATCGTTCAATTTCACCATGTAACACTTCCCACATGAGCAAGAGACCTTGTAGATGCCTTTATCTGGATGATGGTCGATGGGGTCGTTTACAGACCTCATTCTCTATTTGATGGTTATTAGTGGCTGGAAAAAGGTTTTGATTTCCTTTCTTCTAAATATTTTTTCAATCTTATCTATGACCCCTCAGATGTAGGGGAGATATGCCTTCATATTGGGGGTTTGGTTGTTTCTAGAGTGAGACCTTCTGTCCTCCTTTTTCATTTCCTTCTTGATGTCCTTCTCTTTGTAACATATTCCCCTAAATACCTTGGTGATATGTTCTATCTCCTGATCAAGATGTTCATCAAATGATATCACAACAATGACTTCCACTATGGAAAATATGGAATAACTCTCTCAAATCTAGCATGTTGTCTACAAGCATTGTGGAGGTTGTCAATTTTAAGTGGTCTCAATGAATTAGATCTGTTTATTAAATTGACTTACAGTTTCAACTTGCAAACTGAATTTGGTATTAGATATGTAGATTGGAATTATGAATTCCAATCAAGAGCCTATGATTTTGAATGTCCACAAGTATGGAATATGGACACAAGATATGGAAACATTGTTGAAAAATAAAGTGTTGTAGTAGGTTACAAAAATCATGGTTCAAAATCTAAAGCATAACTAGTAGAAGCTTTTTATCAATGATTAAAAGGATGTGGTTGTAGGAGTCATAAAAATTTACATCTCTAAGGACATTCACTTTCATATAAGTGAGATCGACCACCCAAATGTTCTCTAGAAAAATGTGAAGACTTTGTTTTATAAAAATGTTGAAAGTTAGGTTATGCAAATTGAAAAAGAGTTGACATCTCCAGATCCTCACTCCTTTGAAATAATTGAAGACTACTTGGCCCATGTGAAATAAATTTAGTTGAAATTGGGAGAATGCAAAAGGATTTTCACAACAAAGATGGTCATCCCATAGAACTGATCCTGATGAATTTAAAGACAACCTGTGATGTGTTTTGTTCGTTATTATGTCCTAGCAAACCTTCATAAAGGATGATGGTAAGGATTATTCCTTTCATTTTTCACAATTTTATTGATTAGGGAATATGAAAAATTGCTTGATGAAGGGAAACTTGAGGTCAATAAACATTCCCATTTGCTAAAGGGAAAAGGTTGATTGAATTATAGAGAAATATGTTAACATTATATCCAGGATAAAGAGAACGATTGCATTGACCAGACTATTAAGAAGCCTATCAAATTTTGACTAAGAAAGGTAGAAAGAAAAACACATTTTATTATTGTGGAAAATTAGGATATATAGAGAAGGGTTGTTGGTAAAAGACTGAGCAGATTGATGATAAAGTGAATAATCTTGAAGGATACATGTCGACTACAAAATATCAGATGCTCTATAGCACTAAACTTTTTAAGGTAGGGTGACTAACTATGTATTTTTTATTAGTGGTTCTCAAGCCTTGTATGTTCACACTTCTTAGAGTGAATGGATAGTTGACTCTAGTTATACCCATCATATGGATAAATATGCTTCTCTCTTTTATTCATTAAAAGGATCCATAGAAAAATAAATATTTATAGTAGATGATTATGCACTTACTATTGCCAGTTGTGGAAAGATTGAATTTTAGGATGACATGATCACTAATATGTACAATGTACCTAGATTGAATGCAAATATGTTGTATGTACCCCAACTAAATCAAATTGGAAAGAATGTAGAGTTTTCATTGGATTAATTTGTTGTGAAGGATATGCACAACAATTTTTTTATCATCACAGAAGGTTTCCTTGATACGAAGGATTAACAATATAAGTTCTATGAATTTTCGATGAGAGACCCAATACTAAATACACTCATAGCTCATACCAATGACTGGAACAAAATTAATGGTTACTAAAAAAGCTAAGGTTATTCCCCTTGATGGAGTATGTGAAGGGTGTATGCTAGATATGTATCATCATGTTGTCTTTGAAACAAGGAAAGCTTAGAGAGAAAATACCCATTTGGAAATTGTCCACAATCACTTATGTTTCCTAAACAAACCATCACTAGCCAATGCAAGGAATGTATTGACCTTAATTGATGAATTTTCCAAGTATAATTGGGTATAATTCTTACAGAATAAGATTCATGCCTTTGAAAAATTCAAGGAATTTAGGGCATTATATGAAAATCAATGCAGTCAACCTTTAAAACTTTTTAAGATTACATAATGGAGGAGAATATGTAGGAAAGGATTTTGAAAAGTACTTATCATAGAATAGTGTCCATTGATAGAGATGTATACCTTAGACACCTAATCAAAGTGGAGTTGTTGAAATAAAGAATTAGACTCTGGTAGAAATGGCACATTATTTTCTTCAGGCCAAAGGTTTGTCAACTAAATTTTGGGTAGAAGTTTTCTATTTCTCAAACTATTTGTTAAATATGATTTTTATTAGAACTATATAGGATGTGACTCTAGAAAAAATTGGAGTGAAAAGAAATCCTCAATAAAACATTTTAGAACATTTGGATGCATAGTGTACGCTCACATTTTGAATGATAGAAGTAAGAAACTAGATGCAAAGAGTCATTCTTCTATTGTGATGGGATACTCTAAATAGTTAAATACCTATAGGTTGTTTAACCTATCAAACAAAATATTATCTATGGAAGAGATGGTGTCTTTGATGAGAATACCCCAAGTATCACCCTATTGAATTTCTCTTCTAGCTTATTGAATTTCTCTTCTAGCTTATTGAATAGTGATGTTTTGGAAATTCTAGAAATTTTGGATCATCTAACTACTTCATAGGACCATCAACTAGTCAATTGAATTATTTTCCCAAATCAACCTATAGTTGACCACAATATAATTGACCACAAGACTTAGGACCCCTATTCAGTTGAGAAATTATGATCTTGGTACATGAAAAACTTCAACAAAGGTGGTTTGTCTCCCTAGATGGGAAACCAAAATGATTGAAGATGATGCAAGAGATATCAATGACTCAAGAAAAATTAGAAGTAAAAAAAAACACGGTAGTGATGCTCTAATAGGGTGTGTGCTAGAGGCACGTGATCCAGATACATGTGTAGATGCACATGATGGAATTCGATGGGAGAATGGTATGGATAATGAATATCATTCCCTGGTAAAGAATGACACATGGGATTTAGTTCCTTGAATACAAGTAAATAATGTAGTGAAATATCAATGGGTATACAAAGATCAAATTCACATCTGAAGGCATTATTGAAAAACATAAGAATCATTTGGTAGTTAAGGGTTTTTCTCAACTGATTGTCCTAAATAT
>ML789817.1:30264-74259 GCA_009831015.1 Picea engelmannii
CCTTTCGAATTGGGGTAAGCATTTTCTTACGGTCGAGAGCGTTCAAGATCTAGGGAAGAAGGAGAAGGAAACGATACCAGAATGATGTATCAGAAGAGAGGGAGAAAGACCAGTATCAACCTCGATAATCTTTTGTTCTCTCTGCAATCCTTTAGAAAGCTTGGCCATGTTCCATCTCTGATCATCCGCTGGACATTCCATCATTGACATGGCTAAGCTTTCAGAAGGATTGTAGAGAGATCAACAGATTAAAAAGATTGTCCAGACTTTTGGGTTTTCAGAGATTTTTCAGAGTAATCTGTTTCTTTATTTCTGGTTTGAATCGAACATACTGTTTCATTATTTTGAAGCTTATGAAGTTCGTTCTTATTTTAGCAATGTTGATTTTCTCTTTTACACTAGTCAAGTTTGAAGCAATCTTAAGAAACTTTTTGGAATCTAATCATAGTCATGTCTAAATGGAGAAATAATAGTTTCTATGAAGATGAAGCATATGGTATATTGTCTTTAATTTTGAATCTATAAGTTACATAACACTTTTAGATTTTTTCTATCTTTCTCCACAATTCTCTAAAAATACTATAACCCCAAATAGAATGGCTTTTATAAGGAAGATAAGATAGGGTGTTTTGCCTTTAATTTTGAGATTGTAAGTTACAAAGAAGAGTTTCATCATAACCTATAGCCACAAATCCTAGATATGTGTATGAAGTCACTTCTTCCAAGAAATAGTTGTTATACACACAATTAACCTAAATAATCTTTCTAAATTTAATTATCATAACCTTCATTTTGTGAGTTCTTATGAATTTTTATTTACTTGTTGAAATCTTAAATCTTAAAAATTCCTTGCCATAAAAACAATTTTATATAACAATTTTATATAAAGAAAAACCTATATTTGTGGGGAGTGGAGGGGGAGGACTCACTGTATGCATGCACTTGAATTGAATATTATATCTGTCGCGGAGTGGAGGGGGAGGACTCACTGTATGGATATGCCGGTAACAAAAGCTCACATAAATAAACAAACACATCAATAGACTGGCAATTTTAGCTCTGTTCATGTAGTTCCTGGTTAGGATTGACCATTGCCCGCTCTATTTCTTGTACGTGATACACTTTAACACAAATAGAGCAATTAATGGCGGTTTTAGATCTTTTCATATACTTCATTTAGCAAGCAAGGCTCTTGTCTGCTCTAGTTCTGGTACACAATAAAGTATATGCCACGATACCTTAAAAATGTCGGCTTTTTTTCATTGGTTAAACCTGGAAGGCTTGTCTTCTTGCTTATGTCCTTAAAGTCCTTCATGATAACCAGTCTGGTGATCCAATTTTTTTTTTTTTTTTCCTGGTTGGAATTTGGATAATTGTTTTTAAAATTATTATTGGAATTTTGATAAAAAAAAATGGTTAAAATTGTAATTTTTTTTGGTTAAATTTATATTATTTATAAATAAAAAATGATTGGAATTGTAATTATTTTTAATTAAATTTATATTTTTTATAAATATAAATATTATATGATGTAGATGTTTTTTTTTTAATTATTATTGATATTTATATAAAAGAATCTTCTAATTATAACTTTACTATTTAAAATTTTCAAAATTTAATATTACAAATATATTATATAATCATAATAATTAATATATACAATTCCAACTATTTCCATTCTTTTAAAATTTTCAATTTTTAAATAAAAATTAAATAAAATATTTTTAAACCACACTGTACAATCTATCAAATCACTCATAAGAAGAAGTAAAGCATTAGAATCTATGAAATATTTGATAAAAATAATGTAAATAAATTATAAGATTACATCAAAACAAAATAAATCTATCAAATCACTTATAAGAATAAGTAAAACATTAGAATCTATGAAATATTTGATAAAAATAATTTAAATAAATTATAATATTATATTAAACAAAATAAATTAAGTTACAGTTAATATTCATTATTTATTTAATTAAATGAGTTGTAATATTAAAAATAGATTAATTAGACAGTATTTTTTTTTAATTATGTAATTAAAGAAAAGTTATTAAATTTAATATTTTGATAATTTTTTGAAGTATTTTAATAATTTAAAATAATTGAAAGCAAAGTCAAATCATGGTGAAATGATAATGAATTTCACAAAATTTATTAAAAGTAATTGAAATTTTTTTTATTAAATTAATTAATTTATATTATATCTAAAAGAATTTTGCAAAATTTATTTTTAAAAGTTATTGAATTTTTTTTATTAAATTAATTTATTAAATATAAATAATCAAAAAATAATATTTTTAACATATATTTTATTTAATAACAGGAAAATTTCAGTCTTGGGATGGGTGATTATTGGAGAAGTCTTGGTTTTCTGGTGCAAGTAAAAAAGGTGATGATTAATGGGAGTTATTCATCCCTTCCATTTTTACTGGATCCAATGACTATAAAATGGATTATTCAAAATCATGAGAAATTGCTCACTTGCTAATAATACTCATCGATATAGGTCATAGATTAATAACTTATTTTACACAATTGATTCAAAAAATGTTATTTCATAAATAAAATGATATTCCAAGTTTAGATAAAAAAATAAAAGAAACTCTAAAAGGTTTTTTATGATAATTAATATTATGAATATAAACCTGTAAATGTTTATTTATTTTATCATATAAAAAAACTACCTGGTGATATCATATTCTTTATGATTTTTAACTAAACAATAAAAACATATTTTAATAAAATTACAATAATTATATAAGTAAAAACATATTTTAATAAAATTAAAACAACTATATAACTATCATGAGGTAATAAAATTACAATAACTATATAACTATATAACTATCACGAGGATAAAATGCAATAATTATAATGATAATGATTACAGTTATGCTTATTAGAAGTATAATTATTGTGATGACTATGAATACTCTCAAATAAATCTGCTCGTTTAGAATTGTTAATTTAATTTTAATATTTTAATAAAAATATAATAATTATAAGGATTACCATGAGACTCGTTAACTTAATTTTGAGGAGGGTCAGCAATAAAGTGGATGAATTTCATACTGAATTGCGGGTTGAAAGCCTTTTGTTCTTGGTGGATGAGAATAAATCTCTTCCTCGACGGTGTTAGTTGGGAAAAGGAGACGATTTTGATGTCGCTGTGAGATTGTTTTTAGTGACACCTGCTGCATGTTTTCATACCACTGTAAATTATAATCTTTTCGGCTGGAAAATATACAAATTTCTTTGATTTGGGTTCGAAAATGGATAGTGCTGGGTTACATACGAACTATATGGTTCGAAAATGGATAGTGCTGGGTTACATACGAACTATATGTTATAACATTGGATGAGCTATATTAATTGATGGCAAAGTGGGAGAGAAACAGCTGGAAAAAAAAATATGACTGATTTGATTTAATGAAAGGATTTAACTATTTCATGTTAAAAAATCTATGCTGAATAATTGAACATAAGTGGAAGAAAACTGGTTTGCAAACTTATTTGCAAAAGACACCTTGTCATATTAGGTTTGTTGATGGAGATGAAGACAATGTCAATGATGTGTTTGTAGTCAAGATGCCAATACCACAAGAGGTTCATATAGCAGATAGAAATTACAGATAATTAGTTACATATAAGTAACTTTTTACAGGTAACTTTTTATCTATTTAGATTACATGTTAGGCTAACAGACTTCATGAGTGTTTTGTTCAGGTTAGTCCTGCAACCCCAACTAGGATATTGATAATTGAATTGTTTAATCTAGGTAATCATGTATGCAAGTTAGTAATATTGTTTGAGTAACAGTGACTAAATAAGAAGATCAGTTGAGAAATAGTTTTATAAAATTAAATAAGAAGATTTATTTCTCCACAAATAAATAAGAAGGTTTCAATGTTTTATTTATAATAGTGTTGAGAAATAGTTTTATAAAATCAAATAAGAAGGTTTCAATGTTTAGTGTTTTAATTATCAACGTAACAAAATTAAAAATAAAAACTCTTTTTGCATATCAACTCTATTTGAAATAAGCTTTGCATATAAAAATGCTCATCACTACACAACAACTCAAGTTAACTCCTAAAAATAGTCACTATAATGATACCATAGAAATGCCTTAAAAATTCCTTCGATTTTACAGATTACCATAAAAATGCCTTAAAAATTCCTTAGATTTTACAGACTAGACATGAAAGTTATTTCAACACATACATGTTTTGTAACTCTTATTATTGAAACACTATTCCAAAATAGCACGTTTACATAAAATTGGAGTACCAGTCGAAGCGATGGATTTAAAAGACGTCCCATCACCTTAAAGTTCTCATGCCACTTATCTACAGGTATAAAAAATGTATAGAGGAATTCAAAACAGGAATTTAGCTGTCGAGACTATGGAATGGATCAATTTAATATGTCAAAGAAAAAATAAGGGTTGTGTATGATGCTGGCATAAATTCAAAACTTAGCTGTCGAGACTATGGAATGGATCAATTTACTATGTCAAAGAAAAAATAAGGGTTGTATATGATGCAGGCATAAATTCAAAGAATTTAGATTATGCATAACCACTGTATTTCTCTTAATATATCAAGTAAATATACTAAGCATATTTTAATGGTTGATGTCAGTCATTTTGTGTATCAAGTAAATATACTAAGCATATTTTAATGGTTGATGTCAGTCATTTTGATTACACAAGTGTTATAAGCATATTTTAATGGCTAATGTCAGTTATTCTCTTAATATATCAAGTAAATATACTAAGCATATTTTAATGGTTGATGTCAGTTATTTTGATTACACAAGTGTTATAAGCATATTTTAATGGCTAATGTCAGTTATTGTCATTACACAAGCGTTATAGAGATATATATAATTACACAAGCGTTAAAAATATTTTAATGGCTAATTAATGTCAGTTATTGTTATTACACAAGCTTTATAGAGATATATAGAAAGAAGTTTAGATATATGAGATATATATAGAGAGGTTTAGATATATGAGACACTAGTGTTATATATATATATATGTTTAGAAATACAAGATATTACTGTTATATTTTTTGTTTTTTATTTGAATAGCAATAATTTTTTTTGTTTTTATGTTATGTAAGTTTATGCTGATAGTATAAGTCATATTTTTTTTCATTCCTTTTAATCTATAATGTATGAACACATATGTTGTGTTATTTCAATGTCAAGATTTAATGATTTATTTTATATTTTTATGATGTTCTTACACTATAGAGGATTATAAATGTGTTGTTAAAGATTTTTTAGAAAATAATAAACATTCTAATGAAGAGAGGAGGAAGAGAGGATGCCAATTGCATTGCATAGTCAGAATGGTCCCAAATAGACCACACCAAGTGCTCACCATTTATGTTTATTCTTAGTACGTGGAAATAAATAGTTTGCTTTGCCATGGTGGTATCGATCTTATAGCTACACATCAATGATGGTTTGATTGTATGCACTTATCAAAATATATAAAACATTGGGTGGGATCCTACCTTTTGTTGGTGTTTCTCCAACTAAGATAACCAATAAGGATGTTCATATGCTTTCATTATAGAAAACCCATGAAAGTATGCTTTCAATGGGGAGAGATGCATTCCTCAATAAAAGAGACATCTTAAACTAGAGAAAACAGCTTGATGACACATGTTATCAGATTGATGAGGATGATATGTTAACATCTAGTATTGGGTGGAAGAAAACAAGGTGAATGTTCTAAATTCATGTCCATTTATGCTATGGATAGTGACGAAATGGCAAGTGGAGTGAGTTGTTTGGCATGGGCACAACAACATCCTTGCAACAGATTCTACTTTTTGCATAAACAAATACAAGATATTTTGGTTTCTATTAGTGGACTAATTTATTAGGTATGTGTTATTGTTATGTAATTTAAATTCATGAAATGCCTACCTAGGGTGTTATTGTTATGAATTATGTATTCATGAAATAGTTGATTTTAGTGGCTTATTGACCATGCCTATATATATATATATATATATATATATATATATATATATATATATATATATATATATATATTATGTGTGTTGGTATCCTTTGTACATCATTTTCTTTTGACGCACATCAAAACGGAATTTTTATTTTTATATGCTGGGCTATATCAAAGAATGCACTATTGGAAACAATTGTGGCATGATTGCAAGCATTTCAGTAGCATGTTTTGACTTCCTATCCAACATGGAAACCTTCATAACATCTTGTGGAAGATTCCCTTGTAGAGATCTAAGTGATAGAGTGTGCACATATCTTAATTTCTCTTTCCTTTTACTTTGTTGTTTATTTATTGAATTGTTGGTTATTCACCTAAATGTTGTTCATCCACATTTATATCTTCAAATGTTCAATAATTCTCTTCATCTTGCATGTGCATCGTTGTGGCTAGAAAAATTGACCAGAGATGTTTGTAAAAGGCAGACATACATGTCAAAGTATCTAGGGACTATAATGCATTACTCATTGTCAATTGAGGGGTGGGGCATTAATAGAAAAAATATATATTATATATACTTTTTCTATTAATGCCCTCCCCCCTCCCACCCTCTATGTTCTAAAAAAATTATTAGAGTTCTATGGAAATCTTTTTGAGTAAACTAGTTTCATCAACTATTTCAAAGATAGGTGGGAGCCACAACTAAGTGATTATAAATTTGTCATAGTGATACATTATTTCTTGTGATTTGACACGAGCACTATTCTAAATTTTTCACAATGAGAACTGGTTATCGAGCGTTATTCTAAATTTGTCACAATGATAATTGGTTATTGTTAGTGATTTTCCAATTGTTATTTCTAAATATTTCACAATGATAAATTATTATTGTTGGTTATTTGGATAGTGTTATTTATAACGATATCACAATGATAATTCATTATTATTGGTGATTTGGATAGTGTTATTTATAACGATATCACAACGATAATTCATTATTATTGGTGATTTGGCTAATATTATTTCTTATACCGATATGTCATATCGAATATTGTAGGTATGCGGGTCAAATCATGTAGGAATTTTCAACATTCAAAGTTAGAAAGAAATGCTTCCATTAAGTCATACCATAATCACATCAAAAAAAAATCTAGAGAGATGAGTGTTGAATTCCAATTCCATGTTATTTCGTGTATCTACAATTCATGTAAAAATCAATAAAACAATTATATATTAATTCTAACATTATACATATTTAAACACTATTATTGATTTGATATAATTTTTATAGCAGGTTCAAAGTGCATATTCCCATAGAATGGATTGACTTATTGGGAAATTCATAGTGCAAGTGCACTCCTACTATTGGTTAATTGTCTTCATGAAATAAAATAGATTTTATCAAAATTTTATAGCAGACCATATATGCAAGACATCATAGAAGAGTGCACTTAACATCCTATAAATATGCATCCTTTAAGACCCTTTAGACTCTTACATTATGAAAATCAAGTCACAATTTGGACAACTAGGTATGTTCTACATTGTGTGCATCATAGACTAGAGATGACAATTTGCAATTTCCTGGATGCAAAGAGGGGAAATCTGTGCAAACATGTTGTGAATGCATATATGTACATTAGGGGAACATCCATTCTATTTCACTTAGTTTCCTACTCCACAACATTAGTTCCAGACTTTGTTGAACCCATGACATTATTTTCACCATGATCACCTTTATTAATTCCTCACTGAAATAGTTTTGAAGGTGAGTGTATCATGACACAAATTAGAGATGTAGATGAAGAGGAAAACCATAATATCATAGATAAACGTACTAATTAGTGCACGATTGTGGAGTTCAACAAGGATTTTAATCACTATATTCTTATAAATGCAAAAAAAATTGTTTATATTGGAAGTAGTGAGGTGTGTAGCAACAATGAAGTGTTTGGAGGATTTTTTGACTTGTTGATAACCATATTTAAAGAATTAAAGAATATGAAAAGGGATAATTTCAGCACTAGATATTCCCACAAACGCCTAAGGATATTTATCAATATAAATTCCAAAAGGTATGCCAAAAACAAAGCATGTGAATGCCTCTGATTTCTTCAACTACTAGTACTTTTCATAGTCACAAATCATATAAGACATGGCATCCAATGTAAGAGACACAATTGTTTACCTATTCCTAGAACATATCATTGGAGAAATCTTGCAGAATGCATTGGATCCCTTGGACAAGCATCGTGATGATGTCATCATTCACTCTCAGAAGGGTGAATGTACATCAAACTCTAATGAAAGAACTAAATTGTTTATCGATAACAAGTCTAAAAATAACTATTTTGATCTTTTAAAGTAGCTTTCTCACTGACCTATCATTCTCTAAATTACTTAAGGAAATTGAGTTTATTTATCTAATAATGTTGGCATTAGGTGATATTTATTTCTTGATGAGTAACATCAATATGGATGCAATCGTATCTTACCAATAACCAAATGTTGAGGTACTACATTTCGAGAAAACCCATTACTTGTAAGAAAATTGTAAGAAGCCGTGTTTTTTTACCCATTTTCTTTTTCTTGGTGAGTAATAACCCATTTCTTGAAGAACTCTTAGATCTCGGAGGATGGATTTTTAATGTTAGAGACATGAGGATGTACACCACATAATACAACGATATAGTTTCACTATGTTTATGGCCATTTACTCTCAATTGTTTTTGTTTACAATGTACACACAAAAAATTGTCCAACAAAATAAAGTCTTACTTGAACTAACACACCTAACATAAAAGAAAAAACAAAATTACAAACTTAGTGAGAAAATCAAATTGTTTATTGATAACAAATTTGAAAATAACTATATTCATATTTTAAAGTAACTTGTTCACTATCACTAACATAACAAACAAACAAAAAAACTATAACTTCATTATAAATAAGTGCAATAGATAACAATAAATCAAACTATAACAATTCAAATTTTTTTATATAAAGCATAAAAACTAAACAAACTATAATGTAAACTAGCATAAAAATGAAAACAAACAATAATGACATTGTCACTATAGTCAAGACTACTAGCGTTACTATAGTGAATAACATTGGCTTAATTAGTTCTAGTTAACCAAGAAAATCACCTAGATCAACTACTTAGTATAGACCTATAAATGTTACTCCCATGTCTCTAGTTTTTTTTCTTCATCTAGGTCCTCTCAACTATTTTTATACCATTGCTTCTAGTTGTGCAACTGATATCTTATATTCTAAAATGACTCGTATTTCCTCCTACGCTTCTTCCATAGTGTATGGATTTTTCATCATCTTCCTTTTCTACTAATGGTTCTACCAATGTTAATGATGGTGTTATTGGATATGTTACTAGGTATGATGTTGTACTCTATGCTACCATTATTAGGTATTGGATTGCTTAATAAATGAAATAAACAACTTGTGCTACTGGTCTTCCTTGAACAATTGACTCCACATCTACTATTCTTGGGTGTACTTCTTAGTAAACTACTTTTGCATCTACTGTAACATCCCTAGTTTTAATCCCTATAAATTATAATGTAATTGTGCAAATGAGATTTAGGCTCGTGAGTCAGTATGTCTAAGACGAAATAGCTTGTGTTGATCAATATGGCCAAGGTTTGAGCTATGTAAATTGTATAATGAATTATTAATACAATAATCGTTGGCTCCAATACAAGGGAGAAAATAATAATGCAAGGGATATGATTCTAAAAAAGAGGGGGATAAATAGGAATCCAAAGAGAAAACCCATGTCATTTTCCTAACTTAATATAGTTCTACCATCTAATCATTTTTTGACCTATGAAACACTTGATCATTGAATGCATGCAAGTGGTTGGGTGAGGAAGTCATCTCATCTAGTTATTAAGTGCATGGGAATGAGTAGGATCAACCCTAGGAAATGTGAGAGTCAATATGCATGGGAGAAAAGGAAATTCAAATGGGAAATGAGACATTTTTTTTACATGTTGATTTTGGGCAGCAAGAGGAGAGTCAAGTGTTGGGTAAAAGATAAAGCCATGTTGTAGTGTAATATTCCTAAGCCATTTTTTTTGCTCGGAACACTAATTGTTTATTGTTTTCTATGCTTGTTCATGTGTTTGCAGGTGTACTCATGAAGATGTGCATTTGGACTACTTAATTTTGATTGAGAAATAGATATGAAGCATATAAGCATAAACAAGATAAGAGATATAAAGAACACCAATATAGAGCCAACAATGTCAGATCTGACCTTTATTTAGATAGTAAGAAGATCCCATATATGAGAGATTTGCAGATCTGGAAGAAAGCCCCAATAATATCAAAATAGGTTGCTAGCCGATACAATAATAATAAAAATACAAATAGTGCCTCCCAAAGGCTATATGAGAAGAGATCCAAGCCTCCCAAGTCCACCAACAAGCAAGCTCGGACTGAAGATAAGAACATCCCGTCAATACTCTGCAAAACCCCTCCAACTAGCTGAGGTGCACCCTGCTCTAGTTGTTTCTAAACCCTCAAGTTTCGACCCTCCCTTTTCTGACCTCCAAATCCCTCCAAACTCTCCCATAATGTAGATTGGTCTGATAGAAACCTATGGACCAAGTCTCAAGCTGATATGAGAAGTTCTTCTCCTCCAACTAGGCAACCCCTAAACTAGATTGCGCCCTCCTCATTTGATTAAGTCAAGGAGAATTTGTTCTCTCCCCTACGATCCTCCAAATGCCACCAAAATATACCAGAATGTAGATTGGTCCAATTCTACCAAGATGATGAAGTCTCAAGTCAATATATGCAGATCCGAGCCACCAAACACTGAAAACCTCTTTCTGCAATGAGCCCTTCTCTTCGCCAATTCGTGTCAAGATTCCATAAATAATCTGCAAGGATAATCTCCTTTGGAATAGACCAAGAGTGATTCCAGGGACCCTACAAAGAGAAACCAGGTGATACTTTTCCCAAATTCCTTCTCCTTTCTCTAGATCGAATCAATCTTTCCAAGATGGTGTGCTCCCATAGATGGAAACCCCCTAGGTTGCACACTAGCCTGAAATCTTCTTGTAGAACAAACCTACAACACTATAGAATGGTGTGGGAGGATTATTTCACCCTCAGGACCAAGCCTGGATCAAGAAAGGTGGGACCTTTCACCATCGAGTTGATCTTTAGGGTTTTAGACTCAAAACCCTCAAAACTGATTGTGCTCAAGAGCTCCAATGCAAATAAGATAATAATCCAGAATCAATAAGGAGTGCACCCTGCCATTTCCTTTATGGCTCCAGTCTATTCCTTCATTGAGTTATTTAAACCCTAGGGTTAACTCTAATCCTAACTCATCTTTTCTTTTCTTTCATTGAGTTACCCTTTTTCACACAAAGTCAACTTATCTTTAGAATATTATGTTTTATGGTTGAGTTTGTCCCCAATATGCCCGAGACTATAGTCTAGTAGGGAAATCTAGATTATTGAGTCTCTCCAACCCTCTTCATCAAGAGGTGGGGGAAATTACAGTCTCCCCTACTATAAATTTATTTCCCACAAGAAATTCTGAAGTTGTCTCCTAGATCAACTTCTCCCCTTCCCAAGTGGCATCCTCCATAGGTAGATTCTTCCACTTAACCATATATTCTCTAATGATTCTTTTCCTCAGCTTTTTATCCCTGATTTCATGTATCTCCTCTCGTATCAATACCAATTGTACTTGTTCATCCATAGGTGGAAGTTGCTCGATAAGAGTGATATGATTGATCCTCTTCAAACACAAAACATGAAAGACATTATGCATTTAGTTTCCCTGTGGTAGATCCAACTCATAATTCATGGCTCCTACCCTCCTGTTGACTCTGTATGGACCAAAAAAATGAGGTTGGAGATTCTCTACACCACTTCTCTTAATGGATGTATGTCTATATGGTTGGAGCCTCAAATATACCAAGTCATCGACCTCAAAGGTGCGCTCAACCCTTTTCTTGTCTGCCTGCACCTTATGTTGATCATGTGCCCTCTGTAGTGGTCCTTCAATTCTCTAAGGATGTCCTAACTTAGCTTAATCTAGTCCTGAACCATGGGAGCCCTGCTGTCACCGAAGGAAATCTCTACAAATGAGAGAGGGTCATAGTTTTATAAGACCCTAAATGGTGGCATAGCAATGGACATATGATGAGTGGTGTTGTAACAATATTCCTCCATGTGAAGCCATTTGACCCATGCTTTTTGATGCTCTGCCACGTAATTTGTTGATGATCCAGATTATTTTCGGCACGAAATGAGAGTGGAGATATAACATAGAAATATTCGGAGATATTGCAAGAGAGACAACAATATAACAGAGATATAGCGGAAATATAAAAAGATTCATAGATATACAGTAATACACAATTTCTATTAATGAAATAAATGTACAGAGACTGTAAAAGTATAGAGTGAATGACTCGCTAGAATGGTGGTAGCTTATCTCTGAGAAGAGATGTGACAGCTACTCGCATCCATGAGAAGATGATTACAATGAGGCTCTAGAGGCCTTTTTACAATAAACAGGAATGCCAAAAGTCCTAGACATCCAAAAATCTAACCCTAGGAGATGAAGCACCAAAAGTCATGTGGGCCCTGTTTGGGTAAGTGAGTACATCAACTTCCCGGGGTCGTAACTTTTGCATACAAGCTCCGTTTTAGGCGTGTGATAGCTTGTTGGAAAGGTATTGTCGAGGAGATTCATTTTGGGGGATCAGTAATGCCTTCGGCTATCATTGAGAACCTTGATATTGAAAAAACCTTCATTTGGACCCTCAAAATGGCCCCGAAAGTTAAAACTTGCTAAAAATAGTAAATTGCCAAAATGGCCAGAAAACTGTTTTGAGCCATTTGGAAATGGTGGGTGGCCACCAATATCCATCTTCATTAGTTGACTATCCCTATCTAGCCATCCATCTAAGGGTGATAACTGGTACTAGGTGTGAGGTTCGTACCCACTAGCCTGAAGAGATCCTGCAAGAAAGTGCTCATGAACCTGCTATCCTTGTCACTCACTATGATTTTGGGCAGCCCATGCAATCTAAAAAATTCCCTGAAGAATAGGTTTACAACCTGTGCTGCATTGAAATCTTTGGCAATGGAAAAAAAGTGTGCAAACTTCATCAACCTGTCTACCACTACGAAAATGCAGTCTTTTCCCTAAACCTTGTGAAACCCTATGATGCAATCCATGGATATGCTTTCCCACTTGTGTTCCGGAATGGGAAGTGGCTGTAGTAGTCCTACTGGATGAGTGTGTTCATCTTTGTTGGCTTGGAAAGTGCTGAACTCCTTGATGTGCCTCATCACATATTCTTTTAAACCCTTCCAAGAAAACCTCTCCCGTACATGTTTGTATGTCTTGATGAATCCTTGATGCCTTGCTACTAGTGAATCATGGCATGCCTATAACACCTTAGGCTTGAAGGTTGATTCGAGGAACGAGAAAATTCAACCCTTGTAGTAAATGATGTCATCCAAAATTTTGAAATTGTCATCTAGCACCTGTCCATCCATTACTTCGCAAGCAAATTTGTTCTTCGAATATTCCACCAAGAGGTGGGCCTTCCAATCCACTGAAATATCGGTCATCGAATAAACTGATGGTCTTCTAGATAAAGCATATGCTACCATGTTATTTTTCTGTTTGAAAAATTATATATCAAAGTCATATGCGTGGATTTTTATCACCCACTTATGTTGCCTTTCATTCAAGTCCTTGTGATCTAGGAAGTACTTGAGGATGTCGTGATCTTTTCTCACTGCAAATTTCCCCCCAACTAAATACTGCCTGAACTTAGACAATGCATGCATGATGGATACCATTTCTCTGTCATAGATGGTGTAGAGGATCTCATGACCTCTCAACTTTCATATTTTATAGACAATAGGGTGCCTATTCTGCATAAGTATTGCTCCAATGCCTTCCCCTAAGACATCACACTCTAATGTGAAGCGTTGTGAGAAATCTGTTAGGGCCAATACTAGGCATTTTCTCATCACTTTCTTCATTTTTTCAAAGGTGGACTATGCTTCTGGGTTCCATTTGAATTCCCCCTTATTGGTCAAATCGGTCAAAGGTGTGCAAAGTTGAGATTTTTTTTTGACAAACCTCTTGTAATAGCAACAGATGCCCAAAAACCCCTTCAACTCTATGAGTGTCCTAGGTGTGGGGCAGTCAAGGATAGCTTGTATCTTTTATTGGTGTACATGTACTCCCTTCAGTCCAATGATCTGTCCTAGATAAATGACCTCTATCATCCCAAATTCACATTTGGACTCCTTAGCATAAAAAGATTGCTCCTTCATGATAGCCAAAATCCGTTCCACATGTCGAAGGTGCTCCTCCCAAGTTTTTCTATAGATCATTAAATCATCAAAGAAGACTAATAAGAAATTCCTTAGCTGCTTGTTCAAAAAATGATTCATGCATGACTTGAAGGTCAACACAAAATGCATGACTAGAAACTCATAGTGTCCATAGTGACACCAGAAAGCAGTCTTGGAGATATCTTTCTCCCTCATTTTTATCTGATGATAGTCGAAGCGCAAGTCAATCTTTGTGAAATATACTGCCCCATGGAGCTCATCCAATATCTCATCAATCCTTGGGATGGGGTATCTATTTTTTATTGTCTTGTTTAGAGCCCTGTAGTCAATACACATGTGCATCATCCCATCTTTCTTTTTTACCAGCACTACTGAAGATGCAAATGGATTGGAACTTGGCATGATGTGGCCCATATCCAACAACTCCTTATTGGCCTTCTCAATTTCATCTTTTTATTTCTTGGGATTCCTATAGGGAGTGGTGATGACAAGTTTGCACCCTTCTCCAATTCTATGATGTGATCAAACCCCCTATCTCGTGGTGCCCCTAGTGGTATAGGCTCAAAGACCTTGTTGTGCCTATTCATGATTTTCTTGATATCTGGTACGTATTGTGTTTCCCCCTTATTGTCTACCTTTACTGATATTTTACATCTACCACATAAACAATGTCTTCTCTCCTGAATATGGCCTCCATGCATTTTGTTGTCACCACCCTTGGTTTGTTTCCTGTCATACCCCTCAGAACCACCTTTTTCCCAGTTTCTTCTGTGAATGACATTTCCATGGTTTTGTAATTTCTGGTTATTGGCCCCAATGTACTAAGCCACTGTACTCCTAAGATGATGTCAGTGTCTAGAAGGTCCATAACATAGAAATCCTGTGCTAAATCATGCCTACCCAAAGTAAGTTTCATTCCAAAAATGTACCCATCACAGGGCATGGTGTGCCCCCCTCCTACCTCCACATGAAATTCCTCAAACTCAACTCTCGGTAAGTGCGTTCTTTGCAGTAAAGATGAGTCAATGAATTTGTGTGAGGCACCTCCATCAATGAGAACTGAGACCTTATGCCCTTGTAGCACTCCCCTCATCCTGACGATGTTGAATTTAGGTACCCCACTGCTGGATGCAATTGTCACCTTCTCATCTGTTATAAGGTCATGACTTGCATATTCCTCTTCTGCCTATGTTGGTTTTTCGGCCTCCATGTTCCCAAGGTGGCCAAAATATTCATCCTCCTCATCATATGAAGTCACCTCAATAGAGTGGGATTTTCCCTTATCCATGCACTTATGTGTTGTGTCCCATGGTTCCTTGTAGGTAAACCACAATTTTTTCCTCCTTAGTTCCCTCCTAATGGGCTCATCCATCCTACCCCTTTCTCAGTTAAACCCACCGGGGTTTCTCCCTCCTTGGTTCATAGGCTGTATTTGATCTCTGTCCCTTTGATTGGGTGGTCTAGGGGTGAATCTTCTCTTTTTTGCCAATCCTAAGTCTCTAGTCTTCCAAATGGACTCATGCAAGTTGGTAGGCTTAAAATCCTTGACCCAACCCCTTAAGGGTTCCATCAAACCTTATGTGAAGAGAATCATAAGTCTCGCTTGAGACACATCGTATACCATCACTGGTAGCCTTTGGAACTCTTCTATGTAAGCCTCTGGTGATCCTTCCTGTCTGAGATGTGTGATCACCCTAAAGGGTAGCTCTGGGTCTCCCTTTTCAAATTTGTCAATGATCCTCTGCGTGATCTCTGTATAGGACGTAATCTGATTGTGACCCAATGTGGTCAACCCATGGTACCACCAATCATGAACCTTTCTGTCCAAGTACATGGTGGAAAATTTGATGGCATCCATTTCTCTGATGGGGTTACGCTGTAGGTAGGTATCGATCTTCTGCACCCATTCTTTTGTAGTCACCTTAGTAGATCCATCAAAATAAGGGTTTTCTATATTGCCTTCCCTTTGCTCCAGTTCATAGTTGGGCCTTTGATACTTTTTCGGTTTGCACCAAAATTGGATCCCACAATACTGGTCTAATGTGACTTGCCTTTGAAACCCTGCACTTAAGGCATGATACTCCCTGGCATACTGCTCAAAATTGTCCTCAATCTCATCCTCATAGTTGTGTTGTGGTTGATTATCCAAGAATGTAGGTATATAGGGCCTAGGCGTGGTCCTATTGTGTTTTTTACCATGGGGTGCACCTCCTCCACAACTATGCCCCTCAGTGTGATAATCAGGGTTTTTCTCTCGTTGAGGTCTAGTCCCTCCATGAGATCTACTAGCTTCTGTATTGGAATAAACTTCCAGACCCTTCCCTGCATGAGTCACGTGCATCAGGAGTTGCGACAACCACTCTTGGATTTCATTCAATTTTCTCAGAGTCTCTGTCATTTCCACATGTCCCTTGTGCACTTTTTCCTGGTTTTCCTGTAGATGATGCACAAGGGTGCTATGTGTCATGTTTATGGAGTGTTGCAACTCCTTGGCGAACACTGCCAGAATCTGTGGCTCACTGTCTTCAATTGATCCTTCCATTTATGCCTCTGTCTCACCTGTCTGTTTCATGCGTATGGCCATGTAAATGCCATTGAAATTCTGCATGTGCTAATCCCCACAAGCTGGGATGATCAACGCTCTGATACCATTGTAATGTTCTTGAGCCAATTTGTTTTCTCGAAATACTAATTGTTTATTGTTTGCTACATTTTTTCATGTGTTTGCAGGTGTACTCATGAAGATGTGCATTTGGAATACTTAATGTTAATTAAGAAATATATATGAATCATATAAGCATAAACAAGATAAGATATATAAAGAACACCATTATAGAACCAACAATGTCACATCTGACCTTTATTTAGATAGTAAGAAGATCCCGTATACGAGAGATCTGCAGATCTGGAAGAAATCCCCAATAATATCAAAATGGGTTGCCAGCCGATACAATAATAATAACAATACAAATATAAGTGCCTACCAAAGGCTGTTTGAGAAGAGATCCAAGCCTCCCAAGTCCACCAACAAGCAATCTCAGACTAAAGATAAGAATACCCCTTCAATACTCTGCAAAACCCCTCCAACTAGCTAAGTTGTGCTATACTCTCGATGCTTCTATACCCTCAAGTTTCGACCCTCCCTTTTCTAACCTCCAAATCCCTCCAAACTCTCTTGTAATCTAGATTGATCTAATAGAAACCTCCGGACCAAATCTCAAGCTGATATGAGAATTTTTGCTCCTCCAGCTAGGCAAACCCTAAACTCGATTGTGCCCTCCTCGTTTGATTAAGTCAAGGAGAATTTGTTCTCCCCCTTAGGATGCTCCAAATGCCACCAAAATCTACCAGAATGTAGATCGGGCTAATCCTACCAAGATGATGACGTCTCAAGTCAATCTATGTAGATCCGAGCCACCAAACACTAAAAGCCTCTTTCTGCAATGGGCTCTTCTCTTCTCCAATTCGTGCCAAGCTTCCAGAAATAATCTGCAATGACAATATCCTCCGGAATAGACCAAGAGTGATGCCAGGGACCCTATGAAGAGAACCCATGTGCTACTTTTCCGAAATTCCTTCTCCTTTCTCTAGATCGAATCGATCTCTCTAAGATGGTGTGGCCCCCTAGCTAGAAACCCCCTAGGTTGTGCACTAGCCTGAAATCTACTCGTAGAACAAAAATGAAACACTGTAGAATGGTGTGGGAGGATTATTTCACCCTCGAGACCAAGCCTGGGTCAAGAAAGGTGGGATCTTTCACCACCAAGTTTATCTCTAGGGTTTTAGACTCAAAACCCTCAAAAGTAATTGTTCTCAAGAGCTCCAATGAAAATGAGATAATAATCTAGAATGAATAAGCAGTGCACCCTACCCTTTCCTTTATAGTTCCAGTATATTCCTCCATTGAGTTAGTTAACCCCTAGGGTTAACTCTAATCCTAACTTATATTTTCTTTTCTTTCGTTGAGTTACCCTTTTTCACACAAAGTCAACTTATCCTTAGAATATTATGTTTTCTGGTTGACTTTGTCCCCAATATACATGAGACTATAGTCTAGTGGAGAAATCTAAACTACTGAGTCTCTCCAACCCTCTTCATCAAGAGGTGGGGGACATTACATGTAGCCATGGAACAGTTTTTAAAATCATATTTTTAGGACAACAAGAGTGAGATGGGTGCTAAAAAGGATAACTAGTTCTACGGTGTATGAGAACAACCATGACAGGGCTAGTTTTATGCAGAAAATGTGGGTTGTGTGCTTATAATATAGGTTGTAATCCTGTAAGTAAGATATTTCCTCGCCAACCATGTGCATTGGTTCCTTATAGGGAAGTGGGAAGGCTCGAGGGACTGTGTGGTAGAGAAGGTGTTTCCCTTTCCTTGAGTTGTACAGGTTGAGGAGAAAAAGGAGTTTTTTACTGCTAAGTGTGGAGACTGGACAACTAAGAGGGCTATAACTCCTTGTAGACTCATAGCCTTAGCTTAGAATTGGCTCGATGTTGAAAGAAAAATATTAGTAATTCCTATGGCTAGGAGGAACGTACTTCGTATTTTCGCCATTAAAAGATATATATATATATATATATATATATATATTAATCATGTTTATTTCTCTGTGTAAATGATTAGTTGAATGTCGTTTTGTTTTCTTGAATGGTTGCCTTCATGTTTTTAAATATGATTTTAGATGCATGAGAAAAATTATGGACCTCCTTCCTCTTGATTTATTTTATATGTGTGGGATATTTTTAATTTATTGAGGGTATTTTTACAGTTGGTATGAGAAAAACCTCATTTTCTATTGTAATGGGTATGTTACATCTACCTCTTCCTATGCTAGTAGTACTAGATAAGCAACTACATCTTGATCACTAAGTTGTTTGTCAATTTATTCATTAAATCTTAAAAACTCTTCCTAAAAGTTATTACAACTTATTCTTATTAGGAGGTAATGAAATAAACGCATAGTGTTTGTGGGGATAATGTCAATTATGATACAAGTCATGTCATCCTCCAATCTCTTTATTCTTAAAACATCCTAAAAATATGATAAAAAAATTTGAATTTTTCAATATTAATTCAACAATAAAAATAAAAATGCATTAACTTTTGTTTTTCAAGATATAATATGAAATAAACAAAGTAAATGATAATACACATAATGTCAAAATTCTATATATAGAAATAGTAGACATAATAATAGTGTAGTGTTTGTTTGAAAGTCTTCAAAGGAGTCCATATTGGGAAACCTCCTTTGAGATGATATCAAGAAAATTAAAAAAAAAAACATTATGAAAAAACTCCTTTGAGACAGGAGCCCATTTTAAAAAAAAAACTCCTTTGAGATGATAGCAAGACATAATAAAAAGGGAAACCTCCTCTAAAATGATCATTTGAGACAGGAACCCATTCTTTAAAAAAAAAAAAACTCCTTTACGATGATAACAAGACATAATAAAAAGGATCATTTGAGACAGGAACCCATTCTTAAAAAAAAAAAACTCCTTTGAGATGATAACAAGACATAATAAAAAGGGTATTGTTCCACTGATATAATAAAAGGTATTGTTCGCATGCCCTCATTCTCTCCACACGAACTTTAAAATTGTTACCCTCACCAAAGATAGCTATGATGTGATTCTCTCCACACGAACTTTAAAATTGTTACCCTTACGAAAGATAGCTATGATGTGAGGTCACTTGCTAGAGTCAATGGTGCCCATTACCATTTCTTCATCCACTCGGCCCACTTCCGACTAGGTGCTTCTCTCACATCCATCCTGCGGTGAATTTTCTTTGCGGTGTGATGTGCATTTTAGGAGTTTTTTTTTACTTTTACTATGCTAAAAAAATAACTACAAATATTAAATGCAAATTTAAATTTATCCTCACCATCTCTATGTTTTGTCAAGATCAGTGTTGGACATTGAGCACCATGGATTATTGTTTATTATCAATGCAAATTTAAATTTATGCAAATTGTAAAAATAACTACAAATATTAAATGCAAATTTAAGTTTATCCTCACCATCTCTATGTCTTGTCAAGATCAGTGTTGGACATTGAGCACCATGGATTATTGTTTATTATCAATGCAAATTTAAATTTATGCAAATTGTTTATTATTATCAATGCAAATTTAAATTGAGCACCATCTCTATGTCTGGTCAAGATCATTGCTGGACATTGACCACTATGGATTCATGTTTATTATCCAGGTATAATATTTTCATAAAATATAAATATCAAATTCAATTGTCATTTTAACAATTTTACTGAAATAATTAAATATATTTCATTATTTTCTTATGGATTCTTGTTTATTATCAATGCAAATTTAAATTTATCCCCACCATCTCTATGTCTTATCAAGATCATTGCTGGACATTGACCACTATGGATTCATGTTTATTATCAAGGTATAATATTTTCATAAAATATAAATATCAAATTCAATTCTCATTTTAACAATTTTACTGAAACAATTAAATATATTTCATTATTTTCTTATATTTTATGGTAAAAAATCTAAATTTAAATTACGATTAATGGTCAAAATACCCCACAAATGACATTTTTTCCATCAGTTTTTGACAAATTCCCAGCCCGCTGACCATCTTGAAAAATAACGTACTCCAAAGAAAAATAAAAGTTTAAAGTATGATTAACATTGCTAAGCAGTCAAATGACTGACAATTTTTTCCATTGAATTCCAAATGTACTCCAAAGAAAAATAGAAGTGGAAAACAGATTTCATGCTTAAAATATGATTAACATTGAAGTGGAAAATAGATTTCATGTTTAAAATATGACTAACATTGGTGAGCAGTCAATAAGAATTATGATTAACATGGGTGAGCAGTAAAAAGGAAACATTTGAACAATAGATTTCAAAGTGCTTCTCTCAATCATATGTTGTCGAATCTGAGGGACTGGGATTTCACTATTAAATCCGGAAAACAGGCTGGAAGACGATCTATCAATAATAACAARACTTTCTTCAACTTTCTTCTTCATATGCACACTCCCGATCATCAACGAGTTTCATCACTTATTGAGCTCCTATGATCCTATAAATATGTCTACAAACTTCATGGTTTTGCCATTCGATCAGTCAGTATTGCTGAGATAGGGTTTCATTGAGTTCCCCTGAATTATTTGTTCCATGATTGTTTGGAACAATGCCTTCAGTTTATGAAAGTGCTCGTCTTAGCCTGGGGTAAGCATTCTGTTATAGTCGAGAGCGTTGCAGAATAAGCAGAAGGAAACAATACCAGAAAGATAAATCAGAAGAGACGAAGAAAGACCTATAACAACTTCCATAATCTTTTGTTCTCTCCACAATCCTTTAGAAATCTTGGCCATGTCCCATGTCTGATCATCAGCGGGACATCCCGTTGTTGACATGGCCAAGCTTTCAGAAGAGAGAGTTTAACTTAAGAAGATTTTTCAGGCTTGTGGAGAATGGTCTGTTTCCTGTATTATTTCAATAATTCTTTTTCTCTTCTTATTATAGAATGGGGTTTCATACATCAATTTGTTGTTGGCTTGGCTGTGACCTTAAAAATAGATTATTATTATTATTTTCAAGTGAATAACTATTCATCAGGTTAAATAAATAATCCAGATTTAATTCTAGATTGATCTAAAGCTCTCTTTATCTTGGAAATGATTTTGGACTTGATGTATATTAAGTGAATTTTAACAGGTTACTTATAGTTTAGTTTGATGGTGATTACAATGTGTCCAACCCATGGTGTTAAAAAAGGGAAAAAAGTTTTTTTCCATCTTCCATTAATGTGATAAAATTTATTATATATTTTATTGGTTATAATGCAGTAAAATTTATTATTTTTGAATGGACAAGTGTTATTGGTTGCTATGAGATAATATGGGGAACCACATCACTTATATAATCATTCCTACTAATTGTTTCTAGGATTTGGGCAGTTAACTTGTTATTTTGCCTTATTTTCAAGGACACATGTTTTTATTTTAGCAATTTTGATTTTCTCCTTTAAGCTAGTTAAAGATAAAGATACTTTTGATCTTCTAGATTAGGGTTGATCACTTATAGAATCTCAATTTTCTTTTATCCTTTAATAATTTAAATGATAATACAGAGTCCTATTTCCCTTTATTTCCCAATGATTTAGTCTAAAGTTGGCATGTTTATGTCAATCTAATGTGGTTTTGACTAGAGTTCAAAGCAATCTTAGGTAGCCTCTTGGCTTCCATCTTGTTTATTCTGTTCTTGTACATTAGGTACCTAGTCATAGTAGTGCTCTCAATGGGGGAAATAATTGCTTATACTAGGATAGGTTAGGGTGTATTGTCTTTAATTTTGAGACTATAAGTTAGAAAACACTTTTGAATTTTCTCTATCTTTCTCCACAACTCTCTAGAGATGCTACAACCAAACGTAGTATTTTTTATGGGGAGGGTAGGATAGGGTGTTTTTCCTTTAATTTTGATATTATAAGTTACAAAATACTTTTGTATTTGTTCTTTATTTCTCCATGATTATCTAGTCTATATTGAAGCCTTAAAATTCGCAACCATATAAGATAACACTAGTGATGTGAAACTCAAATAAGAGTTTCTTCTTGTCCCATAGCCACAAATCTAAAATATTTATAAGAGATCACTTCTTCCAAGTGATAATTGTTATACACAAAATTAAAGTAAGTAATCTATTTGAATTTAATTATCATAACCTTATTTTTGTGAGTGTCACCAATCATACCCATACTAAAACAAAAATCCTTAAGAATCATACCCATATAATATAATAGGGGGAAATAATTAATCTTAATAAGAAAATTAAAATATAAATCAAAATAAATTAAATTATAATAAATAAATAATAAAAAATTAAATTAAAATAAAAACTCATACACAATTTATTTACAATAAATTCAAGATGAGTATGAAAACCCACACTATAAAAAATTAGATCTAAAAATACATAAAAAAAATTATTATCAAAGTGTTCTACATGTAATATTTACGATTATGTTATTGTGATATTAATGTAAATATGAAAAATTATAGGTGATAAAAAAAGTCTTCCTTTATGTAAGATTGTATTTATGCACTTCTTATGTTAATACAAAAAACAACATTGGAGTTCCAAGTTCTCACAATGTCCTCACAATGGTATAAAAGTTGAGATAACTTCATGATTTGATTCCCTGGGGTTTTTCTTTCCCCATCCTGCAAAAACATCTTTAACTGTCCCTCTACCCTCTCAGGCTCTCGTAGATTTCAGTCTGTGTTCCAATCTGCAAATCCCCCACCATTCATTCCAGTTTGCGTTCCTCTAGGGTTTCTCCTCACACAAACAATACGACCATCTCCTAGTTTTTTTTTCGCTGATATCACACCCAACATATTACTCCTTTTGTCCTCTATCCATGACCCTCCACTTCACGCATACCCTAACGACTACCCTCACACAAACCAAACGAGTACTCTCACGCAAATCCTAACGACTGTTTTCTTATCACCTCGAACCTTCCACTACCCATCGATTCAACCCTAATCTCTAATTCGTGGCGGTCTCCTATCTCTCGGGTGGCTCTTTAATCCCATCGAATCTAGTGTCTCCTATCTCTGGATTGACTTATTCTAATGTTTTAATCTATGTCCCGATAGACTATTTCTCTTATTCTCAGTGTCTCCTATCTCTAGGCTGGCTCTCTAAGCCCATCGATTGTCTAGCCTGGTATTATGGCTTCGCTCATCGATAACTATGCTGACGCTTGCAAAAATAAAACCCTACGCACACCTAGTAACTAATACGACCCRCATAAAAACCGCACGCCGATTCCATGCCCGTCGATTATAAATCCGTTTTGAGCATAAGCATTTGACATATACATATGAATTTTAACCAGGCGATGTGAAGAGAAACAACTCTTGCTTACCAAATGCATTTGACATATATATATGAATTTTAATCAGGCGATGTGAAGAGAAACAACTCTTGCTTACCAAATGGGTTCTCTCAATGAGATAATGAAGATGAGATAACATGTGCTATAATACGGGTTCTCTCTTGCCTCCACGTTGATCGACGACAGATCTGCTTGCTAAAGTACCACTTCCTTTATGGTCGTGGGTTCTTAGTATGTAAGCAGAAGTAAAGAAATGTCAAAATATTTTTATACTAGCATAGTCACATAATTGTGGTTGATCAACACTGAAAGGTTGATAAGATGAAAATAATCCTTAAAAGAATATATTAAATTTTATTATTGATTAACAAATAAACGGTTGCTCATTTATCTGGTGTTAATATTTTAATTTTTGTTAATCACTTAAGTGGCAATCACTTAGCTATCAAAGTAATTTTTAAATATGATTAGGTAAATGTTAAAAAGTAAACACATAAACGGATGTCTTTATAATAGCTAGGAAGTTAATGATTGAAATCACAGCCATTTATTTTGTGTGACTACTAAGAATATTCCAACCATATTTAATCCTGTCCATAGAAAACTTATTAAACACTAAACCCCTATTAAATATGCCCATATGATACAAGAATATCAAAAGCATGTCCATATTTAATAACCCATGGAAAGGCATTTTGAAGCAACAACAATCCTTAGATGAATATGTCGCCTCCAAATCAATGTGGAAGCTCTCCATTGTCAGACCGGAAAAGAGAACTACATAGAATGATACAAGAATATCAAAAGCAGATCCATCTTAAATAACCTATGGCAAGGCATTTTGAAGCAACAACAATCTTTAGATGAATATGTCCCCTCCAAATCAATGTGGAAGAGTAGTATACAAGGTAAAGACCAATCATTCCAACATCAAACAAAGAATGTGTTATATGGGAGGACAAACACTAAACCAAATCAATGTGGAAGAGTAGTAGACAAGGTAAAGACCAATCATTCCAACATCAAACAAAGAACGTGTTATATGGGAGGACAAACACTAAACCAAATCAATGTGGAAGAGTAGTAGACAAAGTAAAGACCAATCATTCCAACATCAAACAAAGAATGTGTTATATGGGAGGACAAACACTAAAAACCATATGCTATCATCTCTCCAAAAGTAAGTGAAAAGGTGAAACATCATATTTATTTTATTAACAAATCCTATAGCTCATGTAACTAATAGTGAAGTTCTTTAACCTAGAGTTGAAGAATGGTGACCCTATGGATTTAGCTTCATAAATAAAAGCCATAATTAATGACATTGAGGAAACTCTAGTGAAGATAGATCTCCCTCTCACAACATTCATTAAGGCATGGTCCATCCTACACATTCTTACTATCTTTAATCACTGCAAGAAACTGGTCAAATGAAATCTATATCATTTGACAAGATGATGGAGAAATTTGCAGAGCGTGAGAAACTCTTCGAAAAGAAGTCATCTCATTCAAAGAAACAAAAGAAGAGGTGGCATAAATACTTTCAAAGGTAAGGGGAGTAGACACAACCGAGGTGATAGATCCAATCTCCACGCAAAAATAATGGGTCAAATGAAGCATATGACTACAAAGTTCCATGGGATAAGATCAAATAAGACCAAAATATGAAAGAGGACAACTTCAGAAGTATACTCTTTGGAAAGATGCATGGATTCTTGAAACATGAACAACATCCCACATGACATTTCAAAGATACTTCTTTGAAGAATTCATTGACAATGTGGATGGCATAATGTATTTTGTATATAAGGCGGGTCTCAAACCTTCAGGAATGGGCAGCATTAGAATTAACTTGCATGGATTCCTAGATTTTTTTATGCATAATGTTCTCTATTTTCCTGAGATGCAAAGGAACTTGCTATCTCTTGTGAACATTCCACAACAAGGCACTCTGTTCATATGTTTGAAAAATTTTAAATACAAAAGAATTGTGACAACATGGTTGTCATGGTTGGAATGGAAGATGGAAGATGAAGTTGAACGGTACATTTTCCCATACACAAAAGGATGCATACCTCTCTCATCACAATGAAGGTATAATGCCATCTAGTCTTTTTTGGCATGCTATATTTGGCTATATTAACTATGACAATCTTTGTTTGTTGAGAAAGAATGGTGTTTATGGTTTTCCTACTATTCCTAGAAAATTGAAGGAATGTAATGTTTGTATCCTTGCAAAGCATATCAAACATCCATTTCATGATTCTACTTTCGTAGCATGTAGAAAACTTGAACTAATTCATTCTAATTTGTGCATCCCTATGCATGTTCCTTCTACAAATGGAAATAACTATATCGTGTATTTTATTGATGATTACACTAGGATATGTTCGGTATACTTGTTGAAATATAAATCAAAATCTTTTGAAACTTTTAAAATTTTATGTATGGATTCAAAATGAAGCTCAATATCATAATAACTCTCTTCACATTAATAGTGGAAAATAATATACATCCAATGAATTGGAAATCTACCTTCTCCAACATGGGGTCAGGCATCAAACCACAATTCCATACAATCCTCAATTGAATGGTGTAACTAAATGAATGAATATGGCACTTGTAAATATGGTTCATTCCATGATGTTTTTCAAAAATGTAAAATTGTTGGTTTGGGATGATGCAAATCTATATGGAGTTTATGTGAAAAACATGTGTCCATCTCATGCTCTTAAAAACAACACTCCTTATGAAATGTGGTATGGATCTATTCCTTTGGTGAGGCATTTTAGGGTCTTTGGTTCCACCTACTATGCCTTGATTCCTATGGAGAAAATATGTAAGCTTGATGCAATGAGTCAAAAGTGCATCTTCTTGGGGTACTCAAATTCCACCAAGGGGTATCGTCTTTACGACAATACAAACAAGACATTCGTCCTTTCAAAAGATGTAATATTTCCTCAATCCTCCAAGAAAGAAGATATTGTTGAGAGATGTTGAGAGACATCTTGATCCTCTAGAAAAATTCACTTGTGTAAATACATATCATGAATTTGATGATTATATTCCACATGTTGAAGGGGGGATCCTCATATTGGGTCAATATTTGGAATCTCCTTTTGAAACACATATTCCCCACATGAAGAAGTTCCTACTACTTCATCGAAGTTCATTTGGATGATGTGATTGAAAAGATTGAAAAGCTAAGGCTTGATGAGAACTCAACACTATATCGATCAGCGCAGAAACCTGGACCATCTAAGAAACGTCCACCAAAATGGCTCATAAAAACACTTAAAAGTGTTCATCCATATGAGGTCGGAAATATAGGAACTAAAAATTCCTAAAGAGAAGATGGAGGCATTGAAGATAATTCAAACTCAGGTGATGTAGATGACATGGTTTTTTCATATGATTGTGACTTGAGTTTATCTACTAACCTTGAACTAGCTTTCCTTAAAGAAGCCACTTCTCATGATGAATGAAAATAATCCATGTAGAAGGAATATGGTGCTCTCATCAAGAATGAGAAATGGAATTTCATGGATCCTCCCTTCGGAACCAAACCAATACAAATGGGTATTCAAGAACAAATACAAATCATATGCCTCACTTGACAAAAACAAAGAAAGGTTCAAGGAAAAATTATTTACATAGAAAGAAGGTGTTCATTATGAGAAGACTTTTTCCTCCACAACAAAATGGGATACCATCAATGCTCTATTTTCCATGGCAACACAGAATGGATGGAAAATTCATCAAATGGATGTGGAGACTTCTTTCTTGAATAGAGACTTGAAAGATAATGTTTTCATGTCTGAGCTAGAAGGATTTGTTGTGAAGGGATAAGAACATAAGGTATGTAAGTTCATCAAATCCTTATATGGCCTGAAACATGCAATGAGAGCATGATATGAAAATTTAATTAAGCATCTTTGAAATTGAATTTCAAGAATTTCAATCTTGACGATGCAACTTTGTTTTCCAAGAAAATTGGCAAAATAGTTGTATATCTTGAAGTATATGTAGATGATCTATTGATAACACAGAACAATGAAAGCTACATTGCATCCATAAAAAAAGAGTTGAAGAAAGACTTTGAGATGGAAAATTTGGGACATCTTCACTACTATTTGGGAATTGAGGTAATTCAAAATCCAAGATGCATATTCATATCCTAGAAGAAGAACATTGGAGAATTGTTGAACAAGTTTGACATGGCAGAGTGAAATCTTGTTTCTACTACAATGGAACAGAATTTCAAACTCACATTAAAAACACATCAAAAGAAGGGAATGAATTTGAGGATGCAACTAAGTATAAACAACTTGTGGGAAGTCTTATTTATCTTACTACCACTAGACCAGGCATTTGATTTGTTGTTGGGATTCTTTCTAGGTTCATGCAAAAACATTGTGAAGGACATTAGTCTGCTACAAAAAGAGTTCTAAAATACTTAAGGGAACTCAATATTTTTGACTTAGGTACTCTAAGGTGGATGACTTCAACCTAATCGGATATTCTAATTTAGACTTTGTTGGGGATAAGGAAAATGGAGTGCCAACTTCAGGCTATCTCATGAGTCTTGGATCAACAACTATCTCCTAGAGATCACGTAAAGAGCCAACAGATTCCACAACAGAGAAAGAATATGTGGCAGCTGCAGAAACAACAAATGAGATTGTGTGGCTGCTAGCATAGGAAAATACTTGAATATTTGCAGGAGAAACAAGTGAATTCTACTCCTCTTCTAGTTGACAATACTTCTAACATCAACAAAAAAATATTGCTTGATTCAATATCATGTACACACAAAGACTATTCATTCGAGACATTGTTCCACAAATGAGCAAATTGCAAATATCTTCATCAAAACATGAAGATTTTTTTTTGAAAAGTTCATAATGATGCTTGGACTCACAAACACCCCTTTAAATTAAAGGGGGAATGTTGGATACATAATCCTTGAGATTACATTATTGTAATATTAATGTAAATATGAAAAATCCTAGATGATAGGAAGAATCATGGTTAAAGAAAACCAACACTCACTTAAATTGTATTTATACACCTTTAATATTAATGCAAAGCACAACAATGGAGATGCCTAACCTAACACAAACTATAAAATTCTAAAATAAAAATTTATAACAAATTTAATAATCATTTTAACAATTTATTAAAATAATTTTTTATTTTCTGATATTTTATAATGAATAATCTAAAATTAATCTATGCTTAATGGTAAAAAATTCCACACAAGTGACATTTATACCATAAGAGACATATTTTCCATCAAATTTCAACCCTACAGACAATCTTTCAAAATACTGTACTACAAAGAAAAAATAAAAGTTCAAAAGACGATTAACCTTGTTGAGCAGTTTTCAACCCTACTCACCGTCATGAAAAATACGGTACTCTAAAGAAAAATAAAAGTTTGACTAACATGGGTGAGCAGTGAATTGTTTGCATCAAATTTCAACCGTGCCGACCATCTTGAAATAATTCACATTTTTTCCATCGAATTCCAACGCTGCCGATCATCTTCTCAAGAACTGTACTCCAAAGAAAAACAAAAGTGGAAGACAGATGTGATTAACATTGGTGAGCAGTCACAAAGAAGTAGCTGAACAATAGCTTTCTGTCCATTTCTCTCAATCATATGTTCTCAAATCAGAGGGACTGGAATTTAACTTTTCAATCCGGAAAACAGCCTGGAAGACGATCTATCAATAACAACAAGACTTTCTTCAACTTTGTTCATATGCACATTCCTCGTCATCCACAAGTTTCATCTCTTATTGAGATCCTACAATCCTATAAATATGTCCACAAACCTCATAGTTTTGTCATTCAATCAAATTGCTGAGATATAGTTTCATTGAGTTCGCCTAAATTATTTTGTTCCATAAGCGTTTGGAACAATGCCTTCAGTTTATGGAGGTGCTCGCAGCAAGCTTCCTAATTGGGGTAAACATTTTCTTATAGTCTAGAGCGTTGCAGAACTCGGGAAGAAGCAGAAGGAAACAATACCAGAAAGATATATGAGAAAAGAAGAAGAAAGACGGATAACGACATCAATAATCTTTTGTCCTACAATCCTTTTAAAATCTTGGCCATGTCAATGTCTGATCGTCAGCTCGACATCCCCATCATTGGCATGGCCAAGCTCTCAAAAATATTGTAGAGAGAACAACATATTAAGAAGGTTAGCCAGGCTTGTGGATAATGGTGCTTCTTCCCTGCTCTATTCAATTAATTCCAATGGATAGCTGTGCAACAAATTACACCTGGTGCTTCTTCCCTGATGACCAATGGACAACTGTGCAACAAATTCCACCTGTTCAGGTTATTAAAGTTGGAAACTTGATATAGGTAAACTTAAGATCATTACAGGTTAATTACGCCGATATCCTTACTTTGTTGTAGAAACGTTTTACTTAATACCATGTAATTGTTTTTTCAGGTTAAGAGCATAGAACATCGAACAGTGACAAACAGTTGCAGGTCCAGGATGTCTGTTGTGGTCTTTTATACTCCTAGAATCAAAGCAGAGATCGGTCCTGCACCAGAACTCATTGATCAAACTCATCCATACTTGTTCATGAATTTTATACTTCAAGACATAATATACTTCAAGACAAATAGAGCAATTAATGGCTTGTTTAGGTCTTTTCATATACATCATGTAGCGAGGACTCTAGTTCTTGTACACAATAAAGTATATGCCATGACACCTGAAAATTGTTCGCTTTTCATCATCGGTTAGACTCGGAAGGTTTGTCTTCTTGCTCATGTTCTTAAAGTCCTTAATGATAACCAGTAAGTTGAACCAAAATTTTATTTGTGTAATTTTGAATAAGAGAAGTGTAAGCGTTATATTATATGATTAGGGCTTATTTGAATATTTTTGGGTAATCATTATTGGAATCTTCTTTTATTCAAATGTGTAATTTTTGGGTTTATTTAGATTTTTTCCATCTAATTATTATTATTGGAATCTTTCTTATCTAAAATTGTATTTTGTGTAATTTTGGATTTGAGAAATGTGAATTTTATTTATGATTTGGGTTTATTTGATTTTTTTTGAAAATTTTTATTGGAATTGGTTATAAAAGTTTTTGTTTATATGATTTGGGCTTAATTAGATTATTTCCATCTAATTATTATTATTGGAATCTTTCTTATCTAAAATTGTATTTTGTGTAATTTTGGATTTGAGAAATGTGAATTTTATTTATGATTTGGGTTTATTTGATTTTTTTTGAAATTTTTGAATTGGAATTTGGTTATAAAAGTTTTGTAGTTTTCAATTGTTGAATTTGCATATTTAATTGTAAATATGGATTCAACATCTTCAAAATCTTCTATTACATTTTGGATTGTGCAATATCAACAATTAATATTTACTAAACTAACTATTGTTCTAAAATTTTACAAAAATTATCCAAAAGGATTGTTTTTTTTTTTTTTTTTCCTCAAATTATAGTAAGTTTAGATTACATGTTTGGAACTATCAATTCACTAAAAAAAAGTTTAAACACACTAATATACATAATGTCTTGTTGATGGGAGAAATTGATCGTCCGTCAAATCGAAGAGCGAGTCCGGTCCAGGGTTGTCTAAATAACCTAATCTAGGGTTGTCTAAATAACCCAAGCCTTTTCATGTAACTCATTCTAACAGGTTTAATGACTCCTTAGCCAATATAAGAATCCTAAAAGAAACAAATAAAAGAGAGAAATAACTAACTAATTACTAAACACTATATATGTATGTACATATGTTCTAATGTAATTGTAGTAGTTGTATTTAAGCTGAAGGTATACGAGTCTCATTTATTTACATGATTTACAAGCTGCAAGTTTTAATTGAAACTTACAAAAATGTGTGAAAAATGATCGTTTCTAGGAATCAGATAAAAAAAACACACAAAAATATTTATTGTTTTTCTTTTATAAATTTAAAGAATCTTGCAAAAACGTTAATGAAACATGAACATGTGGATAGTCAAAGATGAACCATACATTCTAGTTTCAATGATATGTAAATGACAGAAAAATACAAAGAAACTATCCTGTCAGTGAATTAGTGAGGTGTATCCAAGCATCTGCATGAGTGGTGAACATCCAACTGTCATGTCCAAGAGAGAAATCTACAATGAACCTTATGATTGTTCTAAATAAATTCAAAACATGTATTGACAGCTTAGGTTTTAATGACAGAAAAGGAAACAAAAACATAAACTTTTGCATGAGTGGTGAACATCCAACTGTCATGTCCAAGAGAGAAATCTACAATGAACCTTATGATTGTTCTAAATAAATTCAAAACATGTATTGACAGCTTAGGTTTTAATGACAGAAAAGGAAACAAAAACATAAACTTGTGATCTCATAATTATACATGATTACAGCAAGATAAATMTCAAAACAATCTATTCATTTTATCATTCAATTTAAAACTCAAAGATAAATCCCATTATTTAAATCGAAGATATAATCACAACATTTGTATTTTGATGAAGCAAATGATAGATGATATTTATAATATAAACCTCCTACACATCACATATCATTTAATCTAAAGATATGAGACCACACATGTAACACAATTAAAAAACCATTAATAACAACATTATAAACAAAAGGCTAAAGCTAAAATGCATATATGTTGTTCTATTAAGTTTTTGGAATCACTTGTCCATTCTGTAGTCCTCGAAGAAATTGTTTGGATAATAGACTTTAAAGATTGGAAAAATTAATACATAAATGATAATAATTAACCATGTATTGATAAAAAAGATTAAAGCTATTTAAATCATTTCATAATCAATTATTCAAAGAATATGAAGATATTATATGAAAATAAAATCATTTTACTTACAGGACAAAAACCATTAAGCAACATGGAATTCCATATTCTTCTTTGAAAATACTCTCCCATTCTCCCAAAGATTCCAACCATCCATTACTCCATTTGAAAAGAAATAAAAAGTTTACAAAAACAATAATATACAAAAGATAAAAGATTAAAATCCTCCTCTCCAATTCTCTGATCCTTTGGCTCTAATATTTCTCATATATTTATAAAATGAATGAACAGTCTGTGTGTCATTATTAATTTCCGCCACTTGAAATTTTCTTCTAAAAGAGACCCAAATATCTCTCAAATCGTGCATTGTTTTGGGAAAATATCTATGTGAAAAGTAAATGGGTCCATTTTGGTTCTGGGTTTTCAACCGTTTTTTCAAACTCCCCACAGTTTGGCTGCAATCACTTCTGCAAAATCACCTGTCTATCTTGATGCCTTTCCAAATTTTATCTCTTGTTGCTCATAAAATCATTTGTAGCAATCCAAAATTATTTTTGGATCAATCATCTTGCACGTATTTGGATAATAAAATCAAGCCATGATTTGATAATAGAAACTTGTGAAACAAAAAAAAACCTAAATTAATAACCTAAAAATTGTGAATAAAACAAAATCAAGAATGAATTTAAACTAACTATAACTTATAAACAAACATTATTTATAATTTGTTTTCAAATATTATTTAGAAGCTTCAAGTTAATGAAGAAAAAATATTAATTTTAGTTTTTTACAAATGATAGATAATTCTTTTATTATTATTATTTTGAAATGAGATGAAAAATGAAAAAAAAAATAATTAATTAATATCACCAAATGATTTCATGATAATGAGAAATCAACCAAGATATTATTTGATTAAGTATTGAACACATTATTCAAAATAGTCACTTTCTAATGAGCAAAAGAATGAACACATAATCATAATTTAAACGAAAGTAAACATTTGATAAAAATTAACGTTTTTGTTTAACTTGAGATTTTTATGCTCGTTTCTAACTTTTGACATATACTCTTGTAATAAATGTTTCATACTATACTGAATGTCTTAAGTTTGTCTCAAAGCAAGCAAAGGCATAGAACTATTTGAAAAGGTTGATTTTGTAGCTCATTTTAATTATCAAGATTCTAATAGGGGCCCTTTGAATTTTGTAAAAATATAGGGGGAGTTATTGGTGTCCAACAAATGACGACTTACTCGATGAAACAATTATCTCTAATATAGTAATATTTCATCTTAGGAAGAAAATAATAAGACTTGAAAAATGATTTAAGCTCCCTGGAATAAATTCACTCTGAGACCATATGGTATTAGGATAAGCTCAATGTTATAACTAGACAATAGAGTTTTATTTGCAGGGGATTATAACCTTAAATAATGTCTTAATAAAAGAGTCACGATGTTTATAAAAGAAGTTCAATACCGTTGACAAAGCCACTGCTGCCAGTAGGCGTTCATAGCCTCGACAGGGATGTCATTTAACCCACTCAAATGATTTAATCCCATCCAATAGTTGTATCCACATGATGTATACTTCCATAAAAGTTAATTTAAAAACATATACCTGCTACCTCTCGACCAGACATTGCTTCGTTTCCAGCAGGCCTGTTCAGTACCCCGACGAAGTTGTCTTGGTATCATGTGTGCATTTACCCACTGCTAGCGAGTCTGTTCAATACCTCGACAGGTTTACACGCACTTCCCACACTTAAGTGCTTCCAACCCTCTTATTCCACTTTTAAATAATAATACAATTATAGATTTATTGATGACAAAGAAAGCGGGGTGATACTAGAGGTTAATTGCAATACAAGTGAATAGTTGACCATGTAATTTATTTGCTTTCAAAACTGAAAGTTTTTTTCATTGTTTAGAGATTTTAGATTTTCTTTAAGAAATCATCTAGAGAATGGAGAAACACTTAAAAGTGATTCCTTAAGAATATGGACGATGTAAAATTTTTAAAGATCATCGTAATTCTCAAAGATTTAAACCATATCTCTCGTGTAATACTCTAGCAAAAATAATTTGAGGACAAAATGAGAGTGACAATTGACTTAAAAATCAATTGTCTGAGCTATATCTTAATATCAGGACCTCTTTGAACTATTTCAATTTGCTTGAAAAACACAAGTCTTAAAATAAATGCTTCCTTCGACAATATCTCTTTGATCAGAAATATATTGATTAAAAAAGAAAGATAAGAAAAAAAACTCATTCAAAATAATCAAAGAAAACAAAAATACACAACAAACCAAATCACATTTTATTAATGGGGTTCAAAATCAGAAGTACACAAAATCAAAACAACAAAAGAAAACTTTTCAGGAAACAATTTTGGCCAAAGATAAACTTGAGTTTTTGTATCCACTATCATCTCACTGTAAAATAAAGGAAGAACTAAATCATATAAAATATCAAGTGTGAACAAGTCATTTTCTTAAGATAGTGATGTATAAGATGTTACTTTGACCAAACATTATTATTAAAAATAAAAGAGACTAAAAATAGAAAAATCCTTATTAAGATGAGTGCAGTCCTACTCATGGCACCTTAGGTCAGGGTTGAATTGATAGTTCAAATTTACTTATCTATTTACGTTCCATTTAAAATTTTCATGATGATACTGCATTTTCAAAAAAGAATATTCAATGAAAAGCAGAGAGAAAAAGATTTAAAATGGACTTCCTTGAAAACATTCATATTATGGTTTTCTTGGTGTGTCTAATTGTGTTCATAACTACATTATTACAAAAAGAAATATTGAGAAATAAAACTAAAAGAAAACCTACTCCTAAACCTACTCTAAATACTAAACAAATAAAAAATACTAAGTGAAGTCATGTTTCCAATGTAGCCATCAAAGTAACTCCAATCCTGCAATGGAAACAAAATCAAATATTATTAATAAGAATGGTAGTATATCGAAAAATAACAAAAGTATATCATACTTACCTTTATCATCATCATTCGAAAACAAAGCAAGCATGACTTTACCATTCTTTTGAAACTTCTTGATGTATGAATTCTCCAACCATTCTACAATATGGTCGTGATATGAGTCATAATGGTATGTAAGAGTGTAAGTAAGTTTGGAAAACTTATCAATATTATGGGGACCTGACATAACCATTAGCCAATGCCGAAATGCCCCATCATCCTGACAATTCTCCAAGTGTTCATCAATTTCTTCACACAGAGGATCTAAAAAAATAATGTGATGCTTACTTCCTAGATATTTAGGTAGAAACAAAGCAAGCACGAATTTATCTTTATTATGAAGATTTTTTAGATACGAATCTTCAAGCCATTCTAAGATCTTGTCATAAAAATTAGGATGAAAACTATGACTTTGATGAAATGAATATATCAATGGGGAACACATCATAAGAGGATTCATGACATTAGTTATATTATTGGTTTGAACGATTCCTTTGATGAGATTGATCATTTCAAAATGTGAAGCATAAACATTAAAATTCGAACTAATCAAAGAAATAATATGCAATGTAGAATATTCGATCTCCATAAGGATGATTGCATTGTATTTTTCAAAAATAAATCGTGTAAAATCATCTTGCAACATGTCTTTTTCCCATGCGAGTGATGAAAGTGAAAGAGCATCAAATCCGATTTCATAAATGTTATGTTTGGAACTAATTTCAACAAATTTTGGCATATCGAAAAGATTTGATTGTGATGGCAAAGAGTAAGATACTGTGGGTAGAGTATCAAGTCCACCAGAATCTAAGAAGAGATCAGGATATAAAGAGTAAAAGGAATAAAAAATAAGCACATGAAAATAATCTCTTGAGCTATGATATTTAACAATGGTATTCTCAAGACATTCCTCTTCATTTTCATTAAAACTTTCACTCCATTTTGGTGATAAATTCTTCAACATAATATGATCATCTAAATTTGCCTCCTGTACAATAGATAATTCAAAATTTTCAAGGAAAACATCTGATCTTTCATGTTGATAAGGTACGATTTGTAGATGAGGGTTTAAGATTACTTCTTCCAATTGCAGATCTACATCTCTAATCAGTTTCATTGGAATGATAGAATGCTTAAGATCATTTTCATCACCTAAGTCTTTTTCAATAACCGAATTTAAATACTGATTAGAGCAAGAGTTAGGAGAATGAGGACATTCACCTTTACCCAACAAAATATTCTTCGACGATGGTCGAGGACTGAAAATACAATGATTCATAGGAAAAACCAATTTGATTGTCACTAAGAATATTTTCAGTAGATTCTACCTCCCTTGCTTGTTCAACATTTTCGGATGGATCCCTCTCATCCCCTGAACACAATTCTTCTTGCAATTGAGCGATAGTATTTGTAACTGCTTCATCATTTGCGATTGAATATGACTGGATGAAAGCATCATAGAGGAGATTTGATACAAATGACATGTCATCAAGATTAAATTTACAAAGAACATGATTGTAACGACCCTAAATTGATAAATGATTAAGATTATTAAGTAAGAGTTAATTAAAGAATAATTGAGGATTAACTAAGTAATAATAATCTGACTCAAGATCACATTTAATGACCTGTGATATAAATTTAAGAGATCAAAAAAGAAAAGATATAATAAGAATTGTGTATGCCCAGGGGGTGGCGTATGCAGAAGGGGATAGCCCAGAAATCCCGAGACGATAAAATATTAAAGGGGAACGCGGGACGGAGGACACGGGAGGTGGTGGAGTAATTGCATTAGTCGGCAGGGAGGAATAAGGGATGGGAAGAGGGGGATGGGCGCACCATTCGGCGGGAATGGATGCTGCAGACTGTATTGTTGAGCCAGTTGTATTGGCCGAGAGCCATTGCATTGTGCGGTGAGCAGAATTTCTATGCACTGTGGTATTTGCTATGCACTGTGGTATTGGCTGTGAGCCTGTTGTATTCTTTGTGGACTATTGGCTTGCTGGGAGCAAGGAACATAGTGTTTTGGACTGTGACTTTTGATCAGGGGAGGCACCGAGTTCCTGGAGGTTTTGGGCACGGAGGGCCAGGATATCCGTAGATATCCTGGAGCTAGGTAGTTTTCCTAGTTGGCAGGGAGGACAATAGTTTTGGGCAGTTATTTTCCTATTTGTGGCAGGGTTGATCTGTGTAGCAGGGAGAAGAAAGGAAACAACAAAGCAAAGAGGCAACATAAATTAGCATCAGATCCAGGTACTTGTTAAGTTATGTATTTATTTCATATTGTAAATCATTTAGTATTTATTGATAAATCCAAGTTACTGAAGTTGCTGTTATAAAAGTCAATATTATGTATGAAGTTATGTTTCAATTTACTTTATTAAAATGTTTAGGAAACTTAATGACCCTTAGTAATATTTGGGCATTACATATGGTATCAGAGCATCTTAGTTTGAAATCTGGGGCCTAAGGGCCGAAACCATGAGTGTTAACTCCAACCACGCTTAACCTGTAGGAGATACGCATTCAGTTTGACTAAATGGAACTGATACACGATACAGTATGGTATCCAAACTATTGATCATAGAAAAGAGAAGTCATAACGTAAATTTTATTTGGGCAATGCTGTTAATGAAGTTTCGGGTAGAATAGACACCTGAAACCGATGAAAATGTCGAGGGAAGCTTCTCTGGAAGGCTTGAAATTGGTGAGATTCAATAATTACGTGAACCATACTAAATAAAATGCAAAAGACATTTGCGGGACCTTGAACAGGCCTACTTTACCTCGAACTTACCTAAATGGGGAACTGCCGATGCGCAGTCGGAACAAGGAAACTTAGCATATTTGTATCGCACAGGAATAGTGTGAACTATTTGCCTATATTAAGCCTTGACGATTGTAATAATGTGAAAATTTCAAGAACCATAGACCCTTATAAAATTTCAAACGTGCCAAAGAGAGAAATTTTTACATTACGTAATGTTTCATGCAAATTAATCATTATCTCAAAGAAGAGTTGTCTGTCACACGGGAGAACGAATCTGCGCCATCAKATCTCGGACGAAATCTTGTCAGCCGTTARATCTAGACAAGTTGTGCGGGGTTTAAGCCCTAGCGTGCACAGGAGGAGTCATCGGGAATTCTGAGTCATCGGGGTTTTGTGAAGTTAGAAAATCGAGACTTTGTGGTTCCTGAAATCCCGAGAACGRATCCTAGCTGTTGATCTCGGTAGGACACGTGTCAGCGTTTTGGGAGGCATCGGGATTTTACCATCGAAGTTGGGTAGTATAGAACCGTTGCAACACGAAATCGCGATACATGATTTCCCGATCAGATCTGGAGCATCCATTGTGCAGGACGCGTGTCAGGAGATCCCGTAGAGTCATGGATCGGGAAATCAGGGTTTCTGGAGACGAGACTCATGCATATTGAAATCGCAATACACGATTTCCCGATCAGATCTAGACCGCCCATTGTGTGAGGATGCGTGTTAGAGGATCCCGTAGAGTCGTGGATCGGGAAATTGGGGTTTTCGAAGATAAAGAAACTGCGTCGCTCAGAATCGCGATCGGCGATATCCCAACGGTGACGTAAGCATGGTGGGACCACTAGAGTCAGAGTGAAGGACAGGTGTCCGTCATCTGGGAAGAGTCGGGGAACCGTAGAAAAATCCCAGTACAATCACAGCCGTCCATCTATGAGACAGGTGGCAACCATCGAGAACCATCACTGGTTGGCCCATCAAAAAATCAGAGTTCTCGAGGTCATGAGAACCAGGAAATCGTAAGTCCCGAAACCCTAAGAATCAATCAGGACCTTCCATCTGCGAGGACAGGTGGCAAAGGATCGGGCGCCATTGGAGTTTTCGACGGTAAGGAAATTGTGCAACAGGAAATCGCGATCCGCGATTTCCTGATGAGATCTGAGCCGTTCATTACGAGGACGTGTGTCAGGGGATCCCGAGGGATTGGGGTTCGACATTTCGGGTTTCTTGCATACAAAGGAATCATGACCGGAGAAGTCGCGAAATCCCGAAACGCGACGGGTCCCACAACCATGACGTTTAAGTGGAGGACAGGTGTCACTCCATATCGAGGTTCGGAGCTAGGAAGGGTTTGTGAACGAGTGCGTGAACCTCCAACATGTGATTTCTCGACGTGAGAACGAAGCCATTCGATTGGAGGGACACATGTCCCAGGATCTGAAGGAGTCGGGATTCAGCATTTCGGACTTTTGCATACAAGGGAATTGTTGTATTAGAAGTCGCGATTTCGCGATACCCGATAGAATGACACGAGGCAGTGGTGACGTGGAGGAGAGAGAGAGCTCACACGTGCATCAGGGATCGGCATTTCGGGATTCTCGGTGACGAGAAAATCACGTCAGGAGAACTCGCGAACCCCGAAATCTCGACGTAATTAACTTAACATTTAAACCTTCGTTAAGGATTAATTAATGACTGTTTAATTAAGACTTAATTATATCGCGAAATCGGAGAATCGAGGGTTCGGGATTCAATATGCGCCGAATATTTGTTGTGGGAAATCCCGAATCTCGACGGGAGTTAGGACTATGGTCACATAGGTGCAGGTCACACGGACCTCGGTATAGCCGAAAAGGCTAACACGCAAGGAAGACGCTCATCGGGCATCGGGATATCGGGAATTCCGTAGGCACAGGATTCATGCAAATCGATAGTGCGATATCCGAAATCCCGATAAGGAATAAAGCTACGGTCACAAGGCAAGGTCATGTGGATCACGAGCATAGCTCAGGGGATAAAGTGCTAGGAACATATCGGAGATCGAGAATCCGTGAGGGAAGGAGACTCTCGGCAACGGGCATAAGGAAGCCCCAGAACCCAAGTGGGGATTTGGCAGTTAGGAGCCAAGGGTATTGAGCAATACAGAAGATAAAGTATATGCACCTAACTACATTCATACGCAGAGGCGAATAAAATTATAAAGTTAAAATGGATTAAATTAATGTAAATAATAATTTTAATTCAACTATGTTATTAAAGTGTAACTTTAGCCTACCTTAAAGTTCGATGTTGACCAAGATTATATGCTTAATCCTAACCCAAAACCGAGCCAATTCCCCTTATGGAGTAATGTCTGTTTACAGACAAGTAAAGAAAACTTATGCCTAACCCTGTTTCTAAGTTTGAGTAGCACCAATTTGAAACATCCTGGAACTCACCCTGATAGCCTTGGGTGATGCAGGTTAAGTCATACTAGATGGCCAGGACTCGAAGAGGTCGAGGGCGGGGAGCGACATCATGGGCGCCACCCATGCCACCAGCACCACCACCACCATCGCCCGAACTATCTCTCATACTACGCTCGTTAGAATCCATCAACAAGACTTTAAAGGGACGCCAACTAGAAGGGACTGAAGTGGAACCCCCACCATCTGGAATGGGTAATCTAGAAGCATCAAGGGATTCAGGGCGAGGACTTCCACCTAAAGACATCACTCGAGAATTGCAGAAAATCAAACTTCCGAAGTTTTCCGGGGGTCGCGCCAGTGAACGTGCGGAAGCATGGTTGGAAGGCATGACAAGGTGTTTTGCCTTAAGGGACTATGCGTCCAATTCAAAGGAAAAGATTGCAATTTTCCAGTTAAGAGATAGTGCCTTGAACTGGTGGGGAAACTTAGAAAGACAACTACACCTTACCCCAGACACGGTATCATGGGAACTCTTTGAGGAGAGGTTCCAAAGGAAGTATCTACCAGCACACTACGAGGAACAACAAGTAGGGGCATTTCATGCCTTAGTACAAGGAAATAGGACTGTGGAAGAATATGAGATCAGGTTTATGGAACTCGTTAAATACGTTTCATATTTGGACACTGACCAATGACAAGCAGAGCGCTTTGTTTATGGATTGAACCCGAAGATAAGAGCTATGGTGCGAATGTGGAAACCGTCTTCAGTGGCGGAGGTGGTAGAGAGTGTGCGTTACGCGTAAGAACACATGAACCTAACAGGGGGTACAAGATCGACATTTCCACATCGCCCTGGGTTCGCAGGAAAGACCCTGAGGACATTTACTAGGGGAAGGGGCTCAAGGCCACCACCTTATGGTAACAGAAATGTGCCAAGGACAGTAGCTGCAGGAATTTCAATGGCAGCTAGTGCAACATCTCATTCGTCGCCAACGGTGCAGACAGGTCCACGACCATCTCGGGAAACAACTAGTAGGGGCAGAGGTTCTAGGGGAAGGAACTCATTTCAAGGACAAACACGTAGCAATGCACCGATTCCACCTGGTGTCATCTGTTGGGGGTGCGGGGGACCCCATTACCAGTGTGACTGCCCAGAGTTTCAACCAGGGTTCATGCATAATGAAGGAAAGGCACCAATGGGGAAAGCAAGTAGCAACCACCATATTTATGCAGTTGTTGATAACCACCAGGCTGAACATCAATCCATCGTAGTGGTGTCGTCAGGTATGCTAAATTATGTTAATGTTAAGATTTTGTTTGATTCTGGTGCAACAGATAGTTTCATTTCACCATCTGCATTATAAAAGAGTGGGCTGGCAGCCTATGAGCACAATGACTTTAAGCAAGTCGAGATGGCTTCGGGGAAGAAACAAGCTGTAGGACCTAGTGTCGATAATTGTGTAGTATACCTAGGAGTGTGCACTACCAAGTTGAAGGTATACGTCACTGCTCTTGGGGCATATGACTTACTCATTGGAATGGATTGGTTAGCAGCTCATCGAGCCTTGATAGATTGTTTCGCAAAGAAGGTGCTTTGTGTCGATGATGAAGGAAAACCGATAGAGGTTCAGGGTATACAAAGAAAAGTGTCATTACGCTTTATATCAACTATGAAGGTCAAGCGATTCTTGAGACAAGGGTGTTGACTTTATGTAGTGGAGGCAGTGAAAGAAAGGAAGGGACCCTCATTGGATCAATACCCAGTATTGTCAGAATTTCAGGATTACCTCCTGAGAGGGAGCTTGATTTTACCATTGAGCTAAAACCCGGTGAAGAACCAATATCCAAGACTCTGTATCGAATGACAGCGCCGAAACTTTGTGAATTGAAAATGCAGTTGAAGGAGTTACTAGATTCAGGGATAGTAAGGCCCAGTGTCTCACCTTGGGGCGCACTGGTAATTTTTGTAAAGAAGAATGATGGATCCTTACGACTGTGTATAGACTACAGGGATCTGAACCATGCTACAGTGAAGAATAGGTACCCAATGCCGCGAATAGATGACCTCTTTAATCAGATGAAGGGAGTGACAGTATTTTCAAAGATCGATTTGCGATCTGGGTATCATCAGTTAAGGATTAAGGAAAGTGATATCCCAAAAAATTCCTTTCGAACTCGATTTGGACATTATGAGTTTGTTGTAGTACCTTTCGGATTGACTAATGCGCCAGCATTATTCATGATCCTCATGAACGGCGTATTCCGGAAGTACTTAGATCGATTTGTACAAGTTTTTCTAGATGACATTCTCATCTATTCCAGGAATGAAAGAGAACATGAGAAACACTTGCGAATAGTGTTGTCTTGCCTTAGGAAGAACAAATTGTATGGAAAGTTGTCGAAGTGTTCCTTTTTCCAGAAAGAGATCCACTATTTAGGTCATATCATTTCAGGCAAAGGAATCTCGGTGGACCCAAAAAAGGTAAAGGCCATTCTGGAATGGCCAGTGCCGAAAAATGCACATGAGGTGAGGAGCTTCATGGGGCTAGCGGGTTATTACCGGAGATTTGTGGAAGGATTCTCAAAAATATCGAAACCCATCACCAAGTTGCAATGCAAAGGGGTCAAGTATGAATGGACAGAAGAATGTAATAGTGCATTCATTGAGCTTAAGAGGTTACTAACTAGTGCGCCAATTCTACGAGTGCCAGATATGGAAAAGGACTTCATGGTCTGCACGGATGCCTCGA
>ML789817.1:84863-95218 GCA_009831015.1 Picea engelmannii
ACTGATAATCTCGTTGCAGCTGAGATGGTCGAAAAGATGGAGCTGGAAACAACTAAGCACCCGAGTCCATATAAGGTCTCGTGGTTACAAAAAGGACACCGGGTAAGTGTCACTAAACAGTGCTTAGTTAAATTTAAAATTGGAAATTATCATGATGAGATCCTGTGCGATGTTATTCCCATGGACGTGTGTCACATACTGCTGGGTAGACCATGGCAGTATGATAGAAATGTTGTTCATGACGGGAGGATGAACACATACACCTTGGAGAAGGATGGGAGACTCCATAGGCTGCTACCGATAAAAGATAAAGAGGTGAAACCAGAAGTAAGAAGTACAATACTTCTCATGAGTGGGAAAGAGATTCTCATAGAGCTGGAGAAGGATGAGGATCCACAGTTCTTGGTTGTCAGGAAGCCAAGGGTTGTTCTGACAAGCACAAGAGTGGACGACTTACCAGAGGAGATTCAGCAACTGCTGGGAGAGTTTGCTGACATCATTGTGGATGAACTACCTCGTTCATTGCCACCGGTGCGGAGTGTGAGTCATCATATTAACCTCATACCCGGAGCAAGTTTTCTGAATAAAGCAGAGTACAGGTTGACACCTCAAGATAACGAGGAAGTCAAAAGGCAGGTACAGGATCTACAGGACAAGGGACTAGTGAGGGAGAGTCTTAGTCCGTGTGTTGTTCCGACAATACTAAGCCCAAAGAAGGATGGAGGCTGGAGGATGTGTACAGACTCCAGGGCGATAAACAAGATCACCATCAGGTACAGGTTCCCATTACCGAGAATGGATGACTTGATGGATTGCCTGAGTGGGGAAAACTATTTTTCTAAGATAGATCTCAAGAGCGGATATCATCAGATCCGGGTGAGAGAGGGAGATGAATGGAAAACAACATTCAAAACAAACGAGGGTTTGTACGAATGGTTGGTCATGCCATTTGGCTTGACAAATGCACCCAACACTTTTATGAGGCTGATGAATGAAGTCCTGCGGGAATTCATTGGTAAATTTGTGGTGGTGTACCTGGACGATATATTGATTTTCAACAAAACCAGGGCTGAGCATTTAAGACATTTAGCCATTGTGATGAGGAGGTTACAACAAGAGAAACTGCTGATAAATTTGAAGAAATGCTCATTCATGCAGACAGAACTCATATATCTGGGTTTTGAAATATCGGCGAATGAATTGAAGATGGATCCTGAGAAAGTGGAAGTGATCAGGAATTGGCCATCGTTGAGAAATGTTTTTGAGGTAAGGAGCTTTCACGGATTGGCAAGCTTCTACAGAAAATTCATTCAGAATTTCAGCAGAATCAGTGTTGCAATGATGGATACGGTCAAGAAGCGGCATAAAATTTTTCAGTGGACAGTCGAGGCTAAAAAGAGCTTCAATTTGTTGAAGCGGAAGATAACCGAGTAGCCAATTCTGGTGCTGCCGGATTTTCAGAAAACCTTCCAGGTGAAGTGTGACGCCAACGGGTATGTTGTTGGAGGGGTTCTAAGTCAGGATGATAGACCTGTTGCATATTACAGTGAGAAGTTGGATGATGCAAAGATGAAGTACTCCACGTACGACAAAGAGTTATATGCCATCATTCAGGCATTGAAAAAGTGGAGGTATTACTTGATACCCAAAGAATTCGTTTTGTACAGTGATAATCACGCATTGCAATTCGTGAGTCAGCAGGAGAAGTTGAACCAGAAGCATGCGAAGTGGGTAGAGTACATGTAGAATTTCACATTCATGATCAAGCACATTTCGGGGGCTGCGAACAAGGTGGCTGATGCCTTGAGCAGGAAATGCTTGCTGCTGCAGGAGTTCAGAATCAAAACCTTGGGTTTTGAAAATTTGAAAGATATGTATGCAGGTGACGCAGATTTAAACGAGGCATACGAGGCAGCTGAAAATCCAGTTCTCAGGGATAGGAGTCCATGGATTGACTACCTGATCCAGGATGGATTGCTGTTCAAAGGCAATCAACTGTGCATTCCAGATTTCTCTATGAGGGAGAATTTGGTTAAGGAGAAGCACAGCGGAGGCTTAGCAGGTCATTTCGGACATGACAAGACATTCGCCAAGCTGAGCAAATCATATTTTTGGCCAGGCATGCGCGCAGACGTGAAGAGATTTGTGGACAGGTGCCGTATATGTGAACATSCGAAGGGCCGAAAGCAGAACACTGGGTTCTATCAGCCGTTGCCCATACCCGAGAGGCCATGGGAAGCCATTAGCATGGATTTTGTTTTGGGATTGCCGATAACGTAGAGAGGTGTGGATTCCATTTTTGTAGTGGTGGATAGGTTCTCGAAGATGGCACATTTTATCCCGTGTCACAAGACAAGCGATGCCACAGACATCGCAAATTTGTTTTTTAAAGAGATTGTGCGATTGCATGGATTGCCGAGAAGCATAGTCTCGGATAGGGATACGAAGTTCGTAGGTCATTTTTGGAGGACGTTATGGAAGAAGTTGGGGACTGACTTAGCATTCAGTTCTTCTTACCATCCGCAGACAGATGGGTAGACCGGAGTAGTCAACAGAATCTTGGGGGATGTGTTGAGGAGTCTGGTGACCGAGCATCACACCAGTTGGGATCAAATCCTACCATAGGCAGAGTTTGCGTACAATGATTCTGTGAATCAGAGTACCGGTAAGAGCCCATTTCAAATTTTGTATGGGACACATCCGAGAGGAGTGTCTGAGCTCAGGGAGTCAAAACAGGCTGAAACTAGCAGCGCCAGGGCTGAAGAGTTCGCTAAGGCGATGAAGGAACTTCATGTGGAAGTGAAGCAGCGGCTGCAGAAGACGAATCAAGAGTACAAGCGCAGAGCCGATTAGAGAAAGAGGCAGCTTCAGTTTGAAGTTGGGGATATGGTTCTAGCACACTTGAGGAAGGAGAGGTTCCCAAGGGGAACATATAACAAGCTCAAAATGAAGAAGATCGGGCCATGCAGAATTCTGAGGAAATTCGGCGAGAATGCATATGAGCTTGAGTTTCTCGAGGGCATCGGGCTATCTCCGATTTTGAATATTTCGGATTTATACCCCTACAGGACGGAAGAAACAAGAACTGGAACAGGCGAACCAGTGATCCAGTGGCAGAAGCAGTTACCAGTTGCACAGAAGCCTGATATGGAGTGCACACTGGATAAGCGAGCAAGTAAGAGAACCAGGAGAAAGYAGTATTTTGAATACCTGGTAAAGTGGAAAAATCACCCAGTGGAGGATGCCAGCTGGGAAACCGAGGCGATAATACAGAAACACGGGCAGACTGTGCAGGAGCTCATGAGAAGGAGCCCATGAAATCTTTTGAGCCGAGGAGTATGATGCAGGAGCATCGCTCACCTATCAAACGAGCCAGCGCGTGGAGGCAAAGGAACAGTTGGACAACGCCAGCATTCAAATTTTGGAACATTGTAATATGACTGTGCCAAACATTAATACTTGATGTGATGAAGCGCACTTTGTATATGTAACGGACAGTGAGCAGATAAGCTCTCGTCCTTAAGTAGATGAGGCATTTATTTAGTTTTAATGCAAGTAGATAAGGAATTAACTGTAGATTAGACAGTCACCTTTCAAGAGGGAAAACGGAGTATAGACACCCTTTTTTGGATTTTTGTAACATAACATTCATTCAGCATTAGCATTGAGAGGAAGAAGAGAAGAACAGAGCAGAGAGTCTGTGAAAAAATTCCATGTATAGCCATTGAATTAATAGGAAGAGCTTTGATTCAATCCCATGGACGTGTTTGATCTCTGTGTGTTGTTGGTACTATGCTTGTGCATGTTTGCTTCTTTCTATGCTTATCTTTTATATGCTGCTTATGTGATTGCATATCAGGTTCGAAACCTGAGAGAATGAGCTTCAATTGTTTCTCTGCTTAGGTCAGGAGATTCCTACATCGAGTGCAGTTGAATACCTCCGCATAGAGTGCGTTGAGGAGGCTAAGCAGTTGAACAATGGTTATCTTTTGCCCATAGTGGGTTTGAGGTATTCGAGCCGTGTAGGTGAGTGCAGGACGAATTCAAGTCTCAGTGGCAAGTCTGAGAAGGGGAAGGTTGAAGCTGTTGCGAGCGTAAGCGCACAAAACCCAGAAGACTTCAACACTCTTGGAAGTGATTGAAGGCCGCGCACAAGGAGCATGTTCGAGAAGTCTCTGAAGGAAACCGGGTTGACGAAAGCTCAGGAGGGATAGTCCCTTTATTTCAATTGCACAAGACGAAGGTGGCAAACAGAGGATTCTCCAGAGGAAGAGAATCGACGACTTGAATTGATCAAGGAGAGCCCGAGTTCCAGTGGACCGTCAGATCGTGGGGAAGTCGCGAGGGGTTTAATTTTGCGGGTGCACAGAGGACCCATTTCCATCGCACATCGACGAATCGGGGTTGGCGAGCGCAAGGATCGCATGCACGTCGAAATCGCGAAGTGCGATCCCCCGATTTGATCTGAGCCATCGATCGCTGGAGGGACAGGTGGCGCAAATCCGAAACAGCGGGGTTTCGGCATTCGGGGTTTCCAACAGCAGGGGACTTGGCATCGTGGATCCGCGATCCGTGAAATCCCGAAGTTGATGCGACAACGTGGGACCCTGGAGGAATAGTGGAATACAGGTGGCGTATTCACGTGGGACCGTCGTTTCGGCACTCGGGTTTTTGGTATATAAGGGCTAGGCATCGAGAGTAGCGATACCCCGAGGTTGACCGTTGACCATCGGGGAACGGGGTTTCGGTGTTTGCTTGCACGGGAACAGTGCTACAAGTCTCACGATATCGCGGGGTCCGATCTCCCGATACACGAAGGAGATATTACCGAGAAGACTGTGGGTAAGAAACTCTCGAGGGAGTTGGAAGAGCGTTAACTCTTTGGGGCCGAAAGAGAGAGAAGGTCCTGGTGGGTGACCTGGCCGTCGAGGGCAGGTAGGCGTCACTTTCGAGCTCTCACGCCAGGCAGAGACCATCCAGTCTCTTTGGGCCAAAACTGGTTTGCGCAGGCTCCTTCAGAGCCTTGGCCTCACCATTGCTTGTGACATACCTCTCGAGATCTAGTTCCAGATGAGAACCATCCAGGTTCCTCTAATAAAAATTTGTACAGACACGCTCATCAAGCGCCTCGTCCTCCCAACACTAAGAGCCTCTAAGGTGGATGCCCAGTGGAAGAAGATTTTTTGCCCAATTGGGTGGAATTCTTTCCTTTCCTACCTTCAACCGCCTTGGAGGACCAGCCCTCCACATGCACCACGAGTCCATTTCAGAAGTTAGTTGCAACGGGTTGTATAGTGGAAGAAGAAGCCTTACCTCTAGAGGAACACTCGAGGCACAACTCTATTGTCTCCATGGAAGAAGACCTCGTCACTGACTCTGTTGTTGCCTATGACTTCGCCGCTACCACCATGGAAGAAAACCAGGCTCAAGAGAACCATAGTCACCCAACTCGAGAATCTTATAGACTCACGGAAGACCACCTGGTCTTAATCTTTGAAATGAGAAGGGACTTGACCGAGAAAAACCATCGCCAAAGTTTCTTTAGGAAACGTTTGGATGTCGTGTATGATTCCCTCTCAAACGATCCTGAGAAGAGTCATTGCCCGATGTGATACCAACCCTTTACCTTCAGACTCTGTCAAGATGGATGCCCAGGCTCGCCACATGCATAGCATTCTCACATGTTTTTTTTTTCTCTGCTTTAATGGCTAAATTTTTGTGAATTTTTCCTACGTTAGTTTCTCGTTCAGGTCCAATATGTTCAGGTCTGATAGGCGGTCCGGGCAATCAGTCCACCGCATGTTCTGGTTTTCACGATAGTGGCATAAGAGGTGGCAAATCCCCTTGTTTGTATGTACACAGTTGTCGCTTTTTCTTTAAGCTTTGAAACTGTGAACATTTTTCATGTCCATACGTTCTGGTTTCCACCATGGTGACAAAACAACTAGCATGATATCATGTATATTCAGACACTACAAGGTAATATATTTTATTTAAAAAAAAAAAAGTAATTACTTAATTATTATTTAAAATAAAATAATTAATAATTTAGTTAATATTCTTATTAATTAAATAAATTAATAATAATAATAATAAATAATAAATGAATTAGTAATAATATTATTAATAATTTGTTAATAATAATTAAATAATAAAAAAAAATATTACTTAATTAATAATAATTATTAAATAATAAAAAAATATTTTTAATTATTAAAAAATATTTTTTTAGAAATTATCTATTAATATCTATTAATTAATAACAATTAAATTATTAATTATCAATTGATTGTCAATAATAAAATAAATATCAAATAATAATTATTTATAAATTAGAAAATAATATAGGAGAAATAAAATAAGGAAGAACAAAATAAAGAGATTATTAAAATAATACATTAATAATGGAAAAATAAATTTATAGATTATAAATTATTTTAGCAAAAATAAAATAGTAAATAAGTTAATAACAAAGTAATTAATAAAGTTAATAATAATAATAAGTATTACATGTAATAATTAGAGAATTATATAACAAAATAAAGAAATTACTAAAATAATATGTTGATAATGAAAAAAATATATAAATAAAGTAAAAAAATATTAATAGTGAAAAAATATATAAATAAAGTAAAAAAACATTAATAATGTATAAATATATTAATGTATTAATTAATTGATATCTTAATGCAATGCATAAATAAAGGAGTAAAGAAAGAGACGTAAAACTCCAAATGGAGTTAGAGACATTGATTGATAAAAAAATTAAAGATACCATTCAAACTCAAATAGAGGATAGATTCTTAGGGTTCAAGAGTGAATTGCAAACAATGAATGATAGAATTCAAGAAATGAAAAAACATAAACAATCAGCCCAAGAAGGAGGGGTTGAAGAAAACCACAACTTGAGAGATAGGATTAAAGAGCTAGAAGAAAAGCTAACCAACAATTTAACCCTCGGTAAAATGGAAAACAAATTGGATATCAAACACATCAAAGAGGAAATGAATAAGCTAATCGAACTGGACCATGAGCGTAACAAAAGAGCCTTGAACCTCATAATTTTTGGTATAAAAGAACAACAAGAGGAGAATACCTTAGCAATAGTAAAATAAGAATTAAAAAATAAATCACAAATTGATACAATGTACCTCATAGAAGCAAAGAGGCTAGGGAAAATAATTGATCACAAAGATAGGTTGATCCATGTCAAAGTAAGTTGACCATAAATATAGCATACTTAGTAAATGTCCGAGCTTAAAAGGTTCAAGAATATTTATACATGAAGACCTCATTCCCAAAGGCCAAACTGAATTAAGGAAGGAAGTTCAAAAGGTAAAAGAAGCCAGGAAAGAAGGAAAATGGGCAATAATTAGAAATCGAAAAGTTATTATTAGGGATAGATACCATAAGGATAATAATAAATAGGAATTTGGGACACTTGGGATCCTTTTTTGGAATTGTTGTGGATTTCCATGACACAAAGGTCCTATGATAAGTTGGGTCCCGAATGATATTGATATTATCTGTCTAGCTGAAACTTGGGAGCATGAGGAGTCTAAGGTCCCTAGCATGGAAGAATTTGTCTTGTGGTCGGCATGGAACAAAATATCCCACCATAGAGGGATAGGAGGAATAACTTGTTATATTAGAAAGAGCATTTATTCTCACATTCAACTTCATAAGATTGACCCTCTTAATCAATACATTTGGATAGAAATTTCAGACACCAATGCTAAGAAGATGTATATAGGAATTTGTTATTTTTCACCTATTAATTCTACTTTTTATAAGAAAAATAATCTAGATAAAAATTGTCCCTATAATAATTTAGAACGAGATATTTATAATTTGAAAAATGAAGGTAATATCCTCCTGCTAGGAGACTTTAATGCTATGAATGCAACTAAACAAGCTACTCTTTTAAGTAATGAGTCCAACCATAATCCTTTATGGCTACATGATGACCTTGTTTTATCTAATAGCTACAAAAGAAGATTTGAAGACCTAATTGAGAACTTGTTTGGTACTGAGTTGGTCAAGCTATGCATCTCTCAAGACCTAATAATTTGCAATGGAGTAATGAAGTAGCCAAACTCCAACTAGATGACCCGTATTCATGGGCTAGGTAGTAGTGTTGTAGATTATGTGATATCTGATATCCCCTTTTTCAACCAAATAGAAACTTTTGACCTTTTAAATGACCATGAGCCTGACTCTGATCATAAACCTTTAACCCTAGCTCTAAAATTTTCCATGCATAGGAACACAATTGAAGAGAATTATGATAATCAAATGAATTTGCGCTTTGACAAAAGTAAAGTTGACATTTTCTTAAAAGATTTAAATAATAAATTAAACCCCTAACTTATAAGGACAACATTGAAGAACTCTATAGTAATTTTACAACTACCCTTTCCACTTCTATTAACAAGTTCTCTTTTGAGGTGTCCTATAAAAAGCATAATAGAATGACCAACCCTTGGTATGATAAAGAATGTAAAATTGCTAGGAAATCCATTAAGGATGCTTCTAATGATCCCTTAAAACTTGATAAGATCAATACGTACAAAGCTCTAATTAAAAGGAAAAAATATATATTATATCAATAAAAGGCAAGAGAAACTTTCACAACTATACAAGTTGGATCCTAAGAAATTCTGGAGCCAAATTCTAAAATGCAATACTAAAGAAAATAATAGGATTCCCTTAATGATCCGGATTATTTTCGGCACGAAATGAGATCGGAGATATAATAAAGAAATGCATAGAGATATCACAGATATTCAATAATATAACATAAATGTATCAGAGATGCAACCATAAACACAGATATACAGTGATACATGATTTCTATTAATGAAAGAAATGTACAGAGACTGTAAAAATATAGAGTGAAAGACTTGCTAGAATGGTGGTAGCTTATCTCTGAGAAGAGATGGGACGGTTACTCGCATTCACAAGAAGATGATTAAAATGAGGCTCTAAAGGCCTTTTTACAATAAGTAGGAATTCCAAAAACCCTAGACATCCAAAAACCTAACCCTAGGAGATGAAGCGCCAAAAGTCATGTGGGCCCCGTTTGGGTAAGTGAGTACATCAACTTCCCGGGGTCGTAACTTTTGCATACGATCTTCGTTTTAGGCGTGTGATAGCTCGTTGGAAAGGTATCGTCGAGGATATTCATTATGGGGGCTCAATTATGCCTTATACTATCATTGAGAACCTAAATATTGAAAAACCTTCATTTGGGCCCTCAAAATCACCCCGGAAGTTAAAACCTGCTAAAAATAGTAAATTTCCAAAATTGCCAGAAAACTATTTTGAGCCATCTAGAAAAGGTGGGTGGCCACCGATATCCAACTGGATCATTTAAGGGACTGGAATTCCTACGTTAAAATTATTTATGAGTTCCCTAATGCCATGGACACCATTCCTATTGTCCTTATAAAGAAAGAAGTTTTTTCTTTAGATGAAATAGAATTTAGGGTTAAGCGGCTCGCAAATGGGAAAAATAAGGACACTAAAGGCTATCAAGCTGAAATTTTTAAAATCGGAGGAGAAATCCTTATTCCTCACATACACAAGCTCTTCAATTTAGCAGTCAAGCAGGACTTCCCTAAACCCTAGACACAAAGCCTCTTTTTTCCTATTTTTAAAAATGGGGATAGAAACATTCCCTTTAATTATAGGACCATTATGATTAGCCCAATTTAGCCAAGCTTTATGGAATTATTTTGGAAAAGAAGATTAGCCTTTGGCTAGAAAGTCACAGTAAAAGAGCTAAAGGCTAGGTCAGGTTTAGGAGATATCATTCAACTGTGGACCATCTTGTTACCTTTAGGATCATTCCAAAGGAGTTTCGCAATACCAAAACAAATCTTTTTTGTTGTTTTGTTGACTTTAGAAAATATTTTGACATGGTTCCTAGGAAAAAACTTTGGAATAGGTTGGAAGAGATAAAAGTGCCTCTCGAGTTGAGGGCTACTACAATAAGGATGTATGAGAACGTTATTGCTAATTTTAAAAACACTGAGGGCTGGTCAAAAGATATTAACTCCAATATCGGAGTCAAACAAGGTGTTCCCTTGTCCCCTACCCTTTTTGGCATATACATTGACAAGCTAGAAGAATGCTTAGAAAAAGTAGGTTGTGTCGGCCCTACTCTCATTGGTATAGTGATCAATCTTCTTCTTTATGCTGATGATATCGTTCTTATGGCAAGGAGTCCACATGATCTTGAAAACCAACTAAGAATCCTCAAGGATTTTTGCTCCAATATGGGTATGATTGTTAATACTGATAAGACTAAGGTCATGATTATTAAATCCAATAAGATCTCTTATGATACCTTT
>ML789817.1:109847-128176 GCA_009831015.1 Picea engelmannii
TAGTATTCCTAGGGTTTAATCAAGAAATTTCATAATATTTAATGTAAATTCAAGATAAATAAGACTATAACCATTCAATTAAGAAGAATTGTAGAAATATCACTTACATTCATCAAGAATAATCAAGAAAAACCCTAGTTGAAGAGTTCCACCAAGAAACTTGTCAAAATACTCCAAGATTTAGTCTTCCTCAACAAGTGCACCTAAAATTTCAGCCAAGAAACCCTAAGTAGGGCACAAATTTCATTCCTCACAAGTTTTAGTGAAATATGATGAAAAATACAAGGGAAAAAACCCTCATTTATACAATATTAATGACCAGATTTAGGTAGAAAAGGATGACATAGCCAGTTACATGTAATATCCAGTTTTTACATTAAATGACATAATAAAACCCCAAATCAAGAAGAAAAGGTGACGTCATTCCCTTTTAGGGTGACAATGGGCCTTTTTAGGGCAACGTTGGCCTCGAGGAGCAAAATGTTAGGCCTCCTTGGGCCTTTGGATCAAACCACATGTGCCACTTGGCACAAAAATGACTCCAAAGTGTCCAAAATGCTAGATGACATCATGGTCCACATGGGTGATGTCATGGGCCTTCCAAGGTCTACATCATGGTGAGAAGGGAAAGAACCCCCTGGGTCCAAGCATGCTAGGATGCCTCTGGTGGAACATCCTCCTCCTTCTCTGGTGCAAGCCTATGGTTTGTCTCTGCCCTTCGCTGGCGTCTCAACATCCATTTGGTGGGATTTTATCCCTATGGAGGTCCGAACTAATCATCTCCCCATGTGTACCTGTCCATCGGGTGTGGCATTGAAACAACAAAAAGTATGCCCTCCATGGTCTCATAAGTCACAGGGATCATAGCAATGTAAATCACATCTAATAATAAAGTTATTTAAACATGTGAATGGAACTCCCTTTCCTAGACAAGTTCTCAAAGACGTTATGCTATTCTACAAGCCAAGTTTGGAGGGGAAGCTAGTGTTACCCATGACTTTGGTCATCATGATGATGTATTGATGATGGTGTATTCAGGCTCTTCATTAAAACTTTTTCCTGAGAAAAGTTACCTTCATCTCTTTCCAGAAATCACATTTTTGAGGACTGTTCACATGCTTCTAGTATATTTGCCTGTGAGAATGCATGATTCTCGCAGGCTTCCTTAAGCCAGGGTGCGAGAAGTTCGCACTGTGTTGTATTGCTAGGGTGTAAAATTTTTCTAAAGAAGTGAAAAAGATGAATTCTCGAAGCATCTAGAAGGGAATCTTCTAGAAGGATGAAATGGCATTCGAATGGTTATCCTAGTACTGGATTCCCAGATATTTTGGGATCATTCTTATCCAAGTAACTAATTCATTCTCTCCTATATATTGAGGGAGTTCTCATGGAAAAGGTTAGAAGAAAAAAAGGTTAAGTGAGACATTGGAGAATTGATGAAAGATTGTATGAAGGACTGAAGCTACAACAACTAGGGAACTCCAACAAGTTTATCAAAGGTGGTTGATCTTTTTCATGCAAGTGAGCAAGTGTGTGTGTCAGAGCTAAGGGCCATTGAAATGAAGTTTGCAACATCAAGGCTCAGGTTGTAATCTTTACTTTCCATCAATATGATACAGTAATGTGTCCATTTCCCATAAAGTTAGTTCCACTTTATTGTATAACTCCTTGATCATATACATAGATTGACTGTTGAATAGATTATGCTTTCTTCACTTCGATTGGTTTGTATTATTTTGATCTTGAATATACAAGAGAACTGGAGCAAAGCAGGAGCAACAAAGACCAAAGGAAGCGATCATAAGGTATGTTCTTTAATCGTGCCTCCTAGTACATTCAATAGTTAAAATCTAGGGAAAGAGTATCATTCTGTCTTTCTTTGTTCTAGATCCAGGTGGATCTAGGGAGATCGGTTTGTGTCTGCACTTACGGATTTATCCAATAACAAAATTGGTGAATCCATTAGGGAAGAATCTCATTTTCTTTGTGGCTTTTTGAGTTTTTCTATGGTCATTTGCTCTGGTTTCATTTTTCTCCTGTCCTATCAATCTCTGAGTCTTCAGGATATCTTGATAGACCTTTTGAGTCCAGAAGTCTTTTTGAATTTTACTTCATTTTTCAAATTTTTGGATATGTTCAGGAATTCTCACACTGCACTTCATTGCAGCCTGTGAGAACTGGTAAGGTTCGCACCCTGCTCATAGGTTTTAGTGCGAGGTTCTCGCACCTTGCTCAAAGGTCACCTGCAAGAATTAGTCATTCTCGCACTATGTAATATTGCTTGCCTGCGAACATTCTTTTTCAAAATTTTGAATTTGAGTTTTTGTCTTTCTAACTTCCCAGATCGGTTGGAATACCTCTTATGGGTTTCTTGGACTATTGATTGATATTTGTCTTGCTTTAGTTTGCATGCGTGAACAGTCTTAGGGTTTCAAGGCTTTTATTGTCATTTTTGGCTTAACTTTTGTTTCTTGGCTTTTCATCGTAAAACCATTCTCTCTGACTTTAGACTCTGAGTGTGTTTGATTAGTTAAGATCCAATGATTGGTTGAAAGTTAAGTTTGTTGGTTTTCTCATTGGTCTATTGGTTTGAAAGATCATTTTCTTGTGCACTTGAGAATAATACTTTGGTTTGTTCTTTATTTTTTCTTTCATTGAAAGAGTAGAGTGGGTTATTTGCTTGTTCATTGATTTGATTTTCTGTACTCTCACTGTCATAGTTTGAGTCCTTTTTGGAAAGTGAACAAACAAGTTTTTCTTTCAAAAATTCTTTTCATTTTAGAAAACTTTGAGAATCAAATTATTGAGATTGTTGAAGTATTTGGAAAAGACACAATAGAGAGTTTTCATTTGCTAAATGATTGTTTGTATTGACATTTGAAAGGAAATTTTGCATATAGTTCATGGTTGATCTAGAAAAATTCTCTCTCTCCCATACATAGGATTCATTGAATGAAACGTAATACATTTCATACTCATCCTTGCATTTTTGGGCCAGAGTCATACGACATAAGTTTCACTTTCATTACCTTTGAGTAAACAATAGCTCTTAAAAACATTGCGTAATCATAAAATTTATCTAGTAACTCTTTTCTAGGGATCTTTTACACCAACATTTAGTTAGGCTAGTGCTTTGGAGTAGGAAGAGAGATACACTCTCCAAAAGCTCAAAACACACAATATCATCTTGAGTTAGGGAGTGTTAAAATTCCATTTGCAACATATTGTCCTGGGAATCCCTTCTCACACAAGGGTCAAGCACTAGGTCGCATTGGTGTTGGCAGAGTTACTCACCCTGCTTTGTTGACATCAGTGTAGAGATTGCACATATTATGGGGATCACTCGGAGGTATACCCACAATGATGAGTGGAAGTTGTTTGAGTTTATTTCGGGCTAGATACCTTGCCCTTGCGTGTGGATCGGACTGTTAACTATTCCCCCAGGATTTACTGTTGCTTGTGGTGACCTTAGTGGCCTATCTCTCTAGGTTCTTACCCAAGGTGATTGTGGAGGGGAAAGTCTTCACGGTACCTAGAATTGACGTTGATCAAACTCACTCGGGCTCCTTGGAGGGTATAGCCACGATTATGTGTGGGAGCTTGCACCAGGGTGTAAGTCCGTTAAGCAGGTCGTCAGCGTATCTTTTCCACCCTAGCCCCACCCCTTCTCGTCTCGTTGTTGCAATGTTGGATTTCATCACCAACTAGTGACTTCGAAATTAGAAGATATTGTTTGCTTGGTGATTGCTTCCTAGATTTTGTTTACTAAAGCGTGTTGTTTGTTTCTCGAAGTTGACCATAGGAATTTCTTCACGGAGCTTGTCACTCGTTTACAATAGCTCCCCCACGTCGTTCACGTAGAATGCAGGGTTTATCTCCAGAGCATCTGGATGGTTCACAACCCTTGCCTACAGCTACACCTGAGGGCTCTCCTCGGCAAGGTGAAGCAACAGTTGTCACCACACCACAGGTGGAATCAACTGAATCTCTAGAACCTTTTTGAATTACCAATACTCGAGAGGATTTTCGAATTCGCCGTGGTGAACGACCTTTTGTGTGATTAAATTCTTCCGGGGAATTAGTTGTTACTTCTTCTGGATCACCCGTTGGGCCTTTTCCTGGTGTAGAAGGCCAAGATCCTTTTTTGTCTGCAGGTGATTTCCGCAGGACTCTTTTTAGTCCTGGTTCACCTGTGGTCTCTAAAATCAACCCTTCGGTGTTTTCTGAGACAGAGACTGTACCAATGAATACCACTTATCACTTTACTCTTCCTGCTGAGATGGCCCATCTTGCGAACACTACGAGTGTCCCAAACAGGTTTACTACAGCTGGACTTCCTCCTATAAATACCCAGCGAATGCCTAATGTTACTCCTACACTGCCACCCGACTACCATGCGTTGAATGCTTTGTTTAATGCTTCCAATCCAACACCTCCACAAACCCCATCTGGTACTCCTGGTGGTCCTTCTTTTCATGGGCACCCTATTCTCAATTTTATTCTGAAACTCCCTCAATTTCCTTCTGGAAATCCTAATCCTAGTGGCACTATCCCGTCCGTTCCACCAAACTTGCAGATTCCCGTTGGTGGACAAGGTGGTACAATTCAATTTCCTCTTACTGGACATAATCCAATTACTATGCAACCTATGATTGGCACACAACTTCCAGTTGGAAATCCACCTACGATAGGGGGACCAACCCCACCTTTTGGACAAAATATACCTCCTTCTTTGGCCCAGTATTGGACTCAGATGCTACAAAATCTTCCTCAAACGACTGGGGGGAAACAACCTATCCCTACTATAGGCCAACCATATCGAGGTATACCTAATCCTATTTGGGGTCAGGGTCAGAATGCTCAACCTCCGGTCCCTACTCAAACTCAAGGTTACAATCCTTAGAACTACTATCCTCTCCAACCACCACTGAATCAGCCAGGGTCTTCCCACTATGGGCAAATTGCGTACGGGCCTACTAGTTTTCCAACAAGGCTTCCACCCCAAAGTCACCAGTACCTGTAGGCGAATCGAAAATTACCTTTTCTTGCTACTTTGGATTTTCTAGATTTGTCTAAGATTCTAAATGATCCTATTCGTCACCCTCCCCAATGGCCTGGTATTCCAGCCAAGCTTCCATCGGACATTCCTAAATTTGACAACAAAGTGGGAGAGGACCCAAACAATCATGTTATGAATTTTCACTTATGGTGTTCATCCAACTCGTTGATGGATGACTCTATTCGTTTATGTCTTTTTCAACGAACCCTTACTGGTTCTGCTGCGAAGTGGTATATTGAATTGCCACGAGGTTTCTTCTATGATTTCAAGACCCTAGATATGGATTTTCTTACACATTACCAGATACTGATCCGTTATGATACTGGGACTGAGATTTTGACTTCCTTCAAACAGACTAAAGGCACTCATATATCGGATCATATCCATGAGTGGCGAAGGAGACGATGTCTCATTAAACTTGAACTCCCTGATCAATTACTGGTAGAATGGTTTACAAAATCCTTTGTCAACGAAATTGGTAAGGACATTTCCATGGGTGGTGTTGTCATGGAAGAGCAGGCTATCAGTCATGCTCAATATCTTGATTTCATTTATTCACAAACGGGAACACTTTACAATTTTCTCCCTGAATTACCTCGTCCTGGTACTTCCAGCACTTCAACTACTCCCGCTGCCTTGCATGCAGCTGATGGTGTGATTGGTACTACCCACACCCACTCACATTCTGTTTCAAGTAAAACTCCTAAATATAATTCTTCTAATGTTCAAAATGCTCCATCTCCTTCCACTCCCGCCGGTAAAACTTCTGAGGTGGACGTCGTTCAATCTACCCCAACCAGTAAAAATAAATCAAAGAAAGGGAGAGACAAGAATAAGGAGGGAAAAAATAATAATCAAACTGAGAAAAATAAAACCCCTCCTATTGAAGATCGGGATAAGCGCAAACCACGATACCCTTTCCTTATCTGTGGTGACGATCACTACACGAAGGATTGTCCACGACGTGCCGAGGTCACTAAGTTCCTTCAAGGAACACCTAAACCATCGACACCGGTAGTCTTGTCTCAACCCTTCCCATCTCAACAACAGGCTCAGTTGTTCATCCATGAACAACCATCTACTTCTATGACATCATATGTTTTGATGTGTACCGGTGATTCTAAGCCAAACAACGTTGCACTCACAACTAGAGCCAAAGATTATTCTCCGTCTAAGGAGAAGGTTGATGATTTACCTCCTACTTTGGTCCAACCCTCTCCACCGACTCCACCTACGAACGGTCCTCTTCATATTGAACGAACGAGCCTTGATACAGTCCTGTGACCCCCTAAGGGTGTTGTTCGGAAGTTGGATTTCAATCCTCATGCTCGTGCAGCCCAAAACTACATCATTGTTGAAGATCTGGCCCAGGCACCTTCAACGATGTCAGCCCTTGAAGTCCTTCAGTCTTGTCCTGGACAATGGAAGGCACTGTTGAAAGATATAGGTGGAATTGACCCAACCGATACGAATTTAATAGTCTTTGACTTGAATGATCATATTCCAAGGTTACCCCCTTAGCTTGCGTTCCAGATACAAGTTATTGTCTCTGACAAGAACATTTTCCGAACTGTTATTGATGAGGGTGCCTCTACATGTGTCATGTCTTTTGCTTGTTGGAAAGCCATTGGCTCTCCTCCCTTAAATGAATCACAAAATAATCTGAAAGCCTTCAATGGCTCTAGTTTTAAGCCTTACGATGTTCTTCCTTCGTTGCCCGTTACATTAGAGGGTAAGACAGTCCAAGTTGAAGTGGAAGTTTTCGATGCTCCCCTTGATTATAATCTTCTGCTTGGTTGTAACTGGATCGATTCCATGCGCGATGTTGTGTCAACACTTTTTCGTGTAGTACGTTTTCCTCATCAGGGAAAGGTTGTTACAGTTGACCAACTTGCCTTCTTTAATTCTGATACTCGTACTGGCAACGTGCCATTTATAGCTAAAACCTTGTCGGGTTATGAGAATGTCGGTGTAGGCCTTTTGAAGGACTCTTCATTAATGGGTACTTTTCCCATTCCGCCACCCGATGTTCCACGCCCGTTAGTTGCTTCTATCAACATGATCTCCACCATACCTCATGAAATTCCTGTGTCTTCCGACCCTTGGATAGTCCCTGATCCTGGAGATCTCACTCGTTTTAGCGACGTCATACCATTAAGTCCGGTTGAGTCTGTTTATCAGGCCATTCAATCAATAATACCTTTTGCCCCCTCTCTTGATGAGTTGTCTCCGAATCCTTTCCATATTATCTTTCCCACTGACGAGATGATCATGTTCGTCATGGAGGACACCCCTTGGGATGATGGGCATCATCGTTCCATACTCTTTCTGGAACAACACACTCTTGAGAACTACCAATGGATTTCGACTCCATCGACCGTTGTTGTCATATCGACCGTTCTCGGATCTACACATGATGTGTTCGCCGAAGGGAGCCTCAGTAATATATCTCCCATGATTCCCATTGAAATATCCATTAAACCTGGGATAGTTGAAAATGTTCATATTGGACCTTCGTGTTCTCCGGACAAAATCGTCACCTATACATCTCTGTTCAATGAATTTCGTGACATTTTCGCCTGGAGCTACGAAGAGATGCCAAGTATCGACCCTGCTATTGTTGTACATGAGATAAAGACATACCCCGGAGCTAAACCTATCTAAAAATGCATTTGTCCAGTTCACCCACGTAAAGCGGCGGCTATCAAGCTCGACGTTGAAAAACTTCTCAAAGTCGGCTTTATTTATCCTGTGGCTCTAACAGAATGGGTTTCCAACCCTGTACCGATTGATAAGAAAGGTGGCAGTATTTGTGTATCTGTTTATTATAGGGATATTAACAAAGCTTGTCCAAAAGACAACTTTCCAACCCCTTTCGTCGACCAGATTGTCGATGACTGTGCCGGAAGTGAAATCTTCTCTCTTATGGATGGTTTCTCTAGCTATAATCAAATTAACATCGCTCCCGAGGGCCAACATAAAACTGCTTTTATTTTTCCTTGGGGTACTTTTGCCTATAGGAAACTTCCCTTTGGTCTTAAGAACACTGGCGCGACATTTCAACGTGCTATGTCTTATGCTTTCCATGATATAAAGCATATCGTTCAACCCTATTTGGATGATTTACCTGCTCATTCTTTACACTGAGTCGATCACCCCACTCATCTCCGATCCATTTTCATTCGTTGTCAGTTCTATCACATCCGTTTAAATCCTCATAAATGTTTTTTTTGCGTTGAATCCGACCATCTTCTAGGTTTCATTGTTTCATGTCAAGGGATCAGGGTAGATCCTCTTAAGGTTGAGGCGATTCTTAATCTCCCTCCTCCTTCTACACTGTTCCAGTTGCAAAGTTTGCAGGGGAAAGCAAACTTTCTTCGTTGTTTCATCCCTAATTACACCGATATTACTCGTGGTTTTACGCGACTGTTAAAGAAATATTCCGAGTTCGTTTGGGATACCGTGGCCAATAAATCTTTTGAGGATTTGAAGTTGTCCCTCACGCGAGCTCCAGTTCTCTTTCCTCCTGATTATAATCGTGATTATTTTCTTTATCTTGTTGCCTCAGAGTATACCATTGGCATGGTTCTCGTCCAAGAGGATGATGCACACGATGAACATGTTATTTATTACTTGATTCGAAGTCTCACATCAACTGAAATCAAGTATCAACATGTTGAAAAACTAGCCTTGGCTGCCGTTCAAGCCATTCAATGCTTCCGGAATTATATTCTCTCAAGGAAAACTACAGTGATTTCTCATTGCAACCATATGCAACACATTTTGACACGTCAATTGCTGGGGGGAAAATACTCCAAATGGATTGTCATACTCCAGGAGTTTGACTTGGAATTCGATCGTGCCATGTCTAAGAAATCCTTGGTTTTTGCCGAGTTGATATGTGATTTTCCTCACTCTGCCATGGAAAATGTAGCAGTAGATTCATTACCCGATGAATCTCTTTTCCTTATTAGCATTGATGATCTTTGGTATGGGGATATCATTATATATCTCCAAACCCAGACTTTTCGACCTACTTTGTCTAGTACTGAACGTCGACGCATATGCTATCAAGCTCGTCAATACATTATCCTCGGGGATATTCTTTACCATCGGGGAATTGACTCTGTTTTTAGACGTTGTCTGACATTTGATGAAGCTGAGAAAGCTCTGAATGACTGCCATTCTGGAGCATGTGGTGGTCATATGTCTCAGTCTGTTACTGCCCAGAAGATCGTATGCGCAAGATATTTTTGGCCTTCGTTGTTCAACGACTGCATTACTGCTGTTCAGAAATGCCATGCCTTCCAGACCTATAATCAGAAAATTTGGTCACATCCTGCTCCTCTTCATCCTGTGGTCTCAGTTGGTCCTTTTGAAAAATGGGGCATTGATTTCATGACATGTCACCCTCACTCGACCGGGGGGCATGGTTACATCATTGTAGCTGTTGATTACTTTACAAAATGGGCCAAGGCGATGCCAACATTCAATAATACTGGAAAGACTGCAACATTGTTTCTTTTTAACCATGTCATAGCTCGTTTTGGTGTTCTCCAAGCTATCGTTACTGATCACGGTGGTCATTTTAGGAATTTTATGATGTCTGAACTTACATAAAAGTTGGGTCTTTGTCATGATAACTCAACACACTATTATCCGCAAGCTAATGGCCAGGTCGAAGAAATCAACAAAGTTCTTATAACTATGCTTCAACGGATGATAGGAATTCATAAAACAAGCTGGAACACGATGTTTTTTTCGGCATTGTGGGCATATCGGACATCTTTCAAATCTGCTACTGGGTTTACGCCCTTTCGATTGGTCTATGGTGTGGAATCCATTCTTCCTATAGAATGTGAGATACCCTCTCTGAAGTTAGCTATCGAACTCTTACCCAATACTTCTGCTGAAGAAGAGTGTCTATTGTATCTGATGCAATTAGACGAAACTCGACATGACGCCACTCTAGTAATAGAAGCCTAGAAGAAATGTGTCAAGGCACAGTATGACAAGCATGTCAAGCCTCGCGTTTTCTCTGAATGTGATCTTGTTCTTCTCTATGAATAGGATCGAGATGTGTTAGGAGATGGGAAATTCGAACCAATGTGGCGAGGTCCTTATATTGTTCGCCGAGTTTTAGAAAAAGGAGCATATGAGCTGGTCGATTACAATGGTATCCCTTTGAGTGAACCCAGGAATGGGTTGTACTTGAAGAAGTACTATGCATAAATCATTTGTGCACAAGTACTTGTATTTTATGTATCATACTTTGTGTGTGTTACTTTAGTTTTCTTTTGACGTTATATGGTCTCTACCCTTATGTGATGTTGTGTTTGATTGTCAGATGTTGGAGTTTTCACTACCCTATATTGGCTTCGCTGATGGTGCTAGCCATAGTACTCGGAACCTAGCTTCCGCTGTGTGGGCAATCTATGCCCCAAAAAACGAACTTATATCTTTACGAGGTGTATGTCTTGGCCGTGCAACCAACAACATTACAGAGTATAGCGCCGTTATTGAATTATTGGTTGATGCTATCTCACTCGGAATTCGTCCCTTGGTTGTGTGAATTGATTCACAGCTTGTAGTACTACACTTAAGTAATATCTACTCTATTCGAAATCCTACTTTGTTATGGGTTTATTTGCGAATTCTCCTCTTGGAACGTTATTTTGATCACATTGAATATCAACATATTCCTAGATGTCTTAATAAATTAACATATGCATTGGCTAATTATGTATTGGACAGACATTTGAACCATTTATAAATTAAACACATCAAAATTCACACATTATAAAGTAAACCGGTAGAAGCCATCTGTATATATAACGATCAAAAGAGTTTTTACAAAAGTTTGTTCGAAGACCAAAGTATCAAAATTTGAAGCTTATAGCTTCTACAAAATAACGTCATTGATGACGTTCATGGTAACAAACGACTTCCCTAGCAACCCTACAAAGAAGTTGACCCATAGCTGCTGATACCCCTATAGTGTGACACTGATCGCGTCGTGGAACCTCTTCCAAAGTCATATCTCGAATGTCTGTTGTCATACCCTCTAAATTATGTTCCACCACCTGATAATATTCGACATACTGTGGTGGTGGTGCTGCTACCTCTCCTCGTCACTGGATAGGAGAAGTGCCAGGAGGTCTATACGGTCCAACATCTGTGTTATCAATAAACATTTCGTGTTAGTCTTCGGATAAATATATAAAACAAAAACATTTGAATATGATTAAAATTCAAAAACATTTAAAAAGAGAAAATGCATGTACTTATTACCAAGGTCACCCCACTGAGCGTCCTCAGGCAATGAAAAATCTGGATCTCCTCGAAAATCCAACCCAGCATAAGTGTAGTCATCGACCATCAACATCGAGTTTCGAATCCAGTCAAAGAAAATATCGTCGTATTTGACGATTGGTCCTGCCACGTGTCGGGCCATGAGCCGACACCATCTAAGCATCCTTGGATCCCTAGGACCCGGTAGGTTCCACTCAACCTGTAGTCTAAATACAGGGATCCTCTCGAGAAAGAAGGACACTAACAAAGATCAATACCCAAATTGTTTCAATTCACCTCACCTGCATTTGGTTAATTTCTTTTTGATACTGCGAAGCACAAAATCTGCCCAGTTGAATACTCGGGGATCAATACACTCGATGGCGTACTGGAAGTAGCTCTGTAATTCCATATGAGGAGCAGAAATCCTGGCCATTTGAGCTATAGTAAAAAGGATAGTTCGGAGGGTCAAGTCTTGTACCCCCTAGATAGCAACTTTTCCCTTTTTTCTCTCAGCCTCAGGTACACAGTATTGATTGCAGTACTCACTCATTTTTAGCCCACCACCTCTACTACCAGTCAGGTTGACATAATACCCGTGTCTGGACAATCCAGTTAGAAAGTATATGTCCTCAATGTCTATGGACAGTGTGTGAGCTCCTACATTGAAAACCTGCTGATCTGGGTCCCACATACGGACCAGATACTCTAGTAGTCTGACTTGGGCCCTCATGCCTGGGATGCGAAAGTATTTTAAGAGCCCACAATCTCTCAATGAAGCTATGGTGGGAGGATGATTCTCAGCCATTGCATTATCCTCTTCATGTTCCCGTTCTTTCCACTCAAGCACCATGTTGTTGGTCAAATATCTGCACAAGGAACATAAAAGGAGGATTAATAACTTTTTCATGCCTTAGAATTTTTTCATTTGGTTAAAAATTTAAATTTTTTTTGAGTTCTGCGGTTCTCGCAGGTGCCCCATTATCACAGTGTGAGAACCTTGTAGGTGGCTTAAATCTCACCTGCGAGAACACATCGTTCTCGCAGGCTCTGTATGGGCTTCCTGCGAGAATGCCTATGCGCATGTAGGGTTCAAAAAACAATTTAAAACTAAAGAATTAACCAATGAAATTAAAAATTTAAACCATGAAAATGTCAAAGATGAAGAGATTACCTTAATGCTGCAGATGGCTCGTTGAATGATCTCTTATAGCTCCCGCAAATTGACACCAAACTCGGAGGGTAAAAAAGGGGTTTTGGAGCTCAATAGTGAAAATGTAAAATGATGTGGTAAAAAAGAGTTTTGACTCATTTTATTTACTTTTACTATATCATTTTGGGTTTTTATGATTATTTATTGATTAAACCTAATCCCTAATGGTATGTTGAGTGTATTTCTTGCAGGTGTGATGATTTTGATTATTCAATACAGGGTTATGGACATATTTTTCTTCGTTATGGCGTGTTTTTATTGATTTTTATGGTTTTTACATAAAACCTCGAGCGTTGTTTTTGTCCGTTCTTGCGCTCGTAAAAAACATGAGAATGTGGTCGAGCATACTTTTATCACTTTTTCGGGCTCAACAAGGTTATATGAAAAAGGAACCCCCCTGGAGTCCTCTTTAAGCTCTTTTCAGACTCTCTAAACATGAAAAGATTGTTGAGCGACCTTGCTATTTTCACGCTCGATAAAGTATTTGAAGTACGCATCTGGTGAGAGATAATTTTTCTCTTTTACGAAAAAGGAACTGAGAGAGTTCTCTTTTAAGTGTTTTTCCAAACTCTATAATCTTGAAAAAACCTTCGACTTTACTATCTCTGGACTCGTTAAACAAACATTGACAGACCCATGATGGGACCGAACCACTCCTTCTTAGGGTTCGTTAAATATACTCTGAGGGACTCATCCAAAGGATGAGCTTATATCAACRAGCAYATGTTATCCTCCTCAAGATTGCGTAAAAATAAACAGGTACTTGCTAGAAATGGTGGGGGAAAATTTGGGAAAGGGATATGTTTTATTTTCGTATTGATTGGCAGTAAGTGTCGCTCTTGAACATGACACCCCCTATTCATCATTTGAAGTTGGTTTGGGAAATCCATTTGTCTCTCTTTCGATTGATTACAAGGTCATTCCATGTGTCGTATTTGAGTCAATGCTGCCAAATCATTGGTTGTGTCATTCATATGTTCAAGAGAAGTCCATCTAAAACCTATATTGAGCCGACCATCTACTGTTATCCATTCTCTCCATGTCAGCCTTCCCCGTGTCTAGTCCAAATTGCAAAATGATATGTTTCACCTTCAAACTATGTTACTCATTTCGTGTCATTGATGGGGGATACATCAAGGCCCTCCTATGACGAGTTTTGTTCCATCGATTTCAGCTCATTATCCTGAATCAAGAATTATAAATTATTTAGTACCTTGGAGCTTGCATGCCTCAATGGAAAGTTTCCTCTCTTTCGACAGTGGGTTTACATCATTGACCCCTGATCGAAAGATTCTGTCGGATGTTCGACATCAAATCATTTATTCACAATCGATGGATTGTACTATAGTACTTTGAGAGTCATTGACATCAATGGTAATTTCCCTCACACTTGTTAACGGTTTCATCAATGATCGATAATCAAGTGGTTTCTACCATGTTCGACTTCAACACATGTAATCACATGTTTAGATTCGTACTTTGGGTGATGAGATTGAAGACCCTAGATATTATCTTTGTGATCTAAGTTGTGATGGAGTATGTATAATTTGTGACACATAGATCCACTGTGTATGTTTCGTGGCTATGTCGTCTTGATTTGAAATTTCTCGCATAGATCCATAGTGTATTCAGTTGGCTATGCTATATTTTGATGGCATGGATCCACAGTGTATGATTGGTGGCCATGAATTATGTCTATAATGTCATCAGTTTGTGATCTGAGTATGGGAATGCCTACCTCAGAATTGATATACATGATTTTCTGCAGATTCTTGGTTGTTCGCAGGTTTCCGATTATATGCGCTCTTGGTTCTTGACACACACATGCATCTTACAAAGTCTATCGGTTGTCACTGGTTCCAACCTCATACTTTGGGGGGAATTCTGTTACCCATGATTTTTGTCATCATGATGATGTATTGATGATGGTGTATTCAGGCTCTTCATTAGAACTTTTTCCTGAGAAAAGTTACCTTCATCTCTTTCCAGAAATCACATTTTTGAATACTGTTCACAGGCTGCTAGTATATTTGCCTATGAGAATGCATGATTATCATAGGCTGCCTTAAGCCAAGGTGCGAGAAGTTCGCACTGTGTTGTATTGCTAGCATGAGAACTCTTTCTAAAGAAGGGAAAAAGATGAATTCTCGAAACATCTAGAAGGGAATCTTCTAGAAGGATGAAATGGCATTCGAATGGTTATCCTAGTACTGGATTCCTAGATATTTTGGGATCATTCTTATCCAAGTAACTAATTCATTCTCTCCTATATATTGAGGGATTTCTCATGGAAAATGTTAGAAGCAAACAAGGTTAAGTGAGACATTGGAGAATTGATGAAAGATTGTATGAAGGACTGAAGCTACAACAGCTAGGGAACTCCAACAAGTTTATCAAAGGTGGTTGATCTTCTTCATGAAAGTGAGAAAGTGTGTGTGTCAGAGCTAAGGGCCATTGAAAGGAAGTTTGCAACATCAAGACTCAGGTTGTAATATTTACTTTCCATCAATATGATACAGTAATGTGTCCCTTTCCCATAAAGTTAGTTCCACTTCATTGTATAACTCCTTGATTATATACATAGATTGACTATTGAATAGATTGTGCTTTCTTCACTTCGGTTGGTTTGTATTATTTTGATCTTGACTATACAAGAGCACTGGAGTGAAGAATGAGCAACAAAGACCAAAGGAAGCGATCATAAGGTATGTTCTTTAATCGTGCCTCCTAGTACATTCAATAGTTAAAATCTAGGGAAAGAGTATCATTCTCTATTGATTTTTTCTAGATCCAGGTGGATCTAGGGAGATCGGTTTGTGTCCGTTATGGATTTATCCAATAACAGCTAGGATGTCCTATTGGGATAATTCTCATTGGATGTGGGATGTTTCCGAGTGAAGACAAATACAGGCCATGTAAGTGGGTGAGGTGGTAAGGGGTGTCTGATCAATGGGTGCAGTGATGACATGGGAATGTATGGATTACCCGTGGGTGACTCTAAAGAGGTTGAGATGCACCTTGTCATGGATGCAAATGTTTCCAACCCCATTCATTCCTTTTATCTTTTTATCTTATGGTCATCTATTTCAAGAGACTAGTTAGGGGACATTGCCTTGGCATGGTGACCAATGATGACAATGTTACCCACAAAAAATTTCATGAAAATTAGAAGGTTGGCTCATGATGAGACCCCCTATCCTCTAACTAGTTCTTGATTTTATTATTTTTATAGGTCCCTCTGTTTCTTGCTGAGAAGCCTTTTATTTGTTTCTCGAGAATCCCCGGGCGAAGCATATGAAGGTTTCATTCTTTTGGATTTTATCTTTTTCCAACTACTTTTACCCTCTGGGCCTTTAGCCCATTCTTCCCACAAGGTAAGGTACAACCCTTTGATAGCTTACAAAACCCAATGCTCGAAATAGTGTATGGGATGGATGAGAGGGAAAATTATGAAAATTGGTACGTATGGTGGGAACGAACAATAATCTTTCATGAACCCACCCCAGTGACAAATCAAACCCTATGGGAACCAACTTACTAGGACATCCTGTCAATCCCCCCTGGTGTGGACAAGTGGAAAGGCATAAGTGTTGGTTGTGGAGCTTGATTATCTTCCTGATTTAGAGGTTTTTTACTTTCAGTCGTGTTTATACCCCATGAAGTATTTACACCCCAGAAGTATGTACACTCTTCTATGTGGGGGAGTGAAGAGAGGGGGGGGTACCCCCTCTGCGGGGTCTGGGGGCAAGCGGGCCCCAAGCGGGGGTTCGGGGGAAGCATCCCCCAAAGGAAAAAATTGCCTTGTAAATGTATATTGTAATTTCATTGTAAATTTGGATGTTCATTATAAGGTCGCATATCTAACGGTAGAGATTATGTTAGGGTTTTTTTCCCTAGAAGGAAACCCTCTTTTATGAGGGAAATGTATTGCGGCTATGATTGATGGTGAATATTGTATTATGAGATAGGAGACTGTGAGAGAAAGAAGAGGACGTTACAGTGGGTTTGTTGTAGGTTGTATCCCTTCATATGCTGAATAATAATAAAGGAAGGACCTGACAATTTCTCTAGTGGACGTATCCCACACTGGGTGAACCACGTAAATCTGTGTCTCTATTGTATTCTGTATCTTCTATGTTTTGTTTCTACATTTGTTTTATTTTATTTCTCCGCGATCCTGTTTTTATAACAACTGGTATCCGAGCGAAAGGTAACTCGCGGGAAAAGAGGGTTCCTGGTTCGAGTGGGAGCAATGTAGGAAGATGAAAAGTTTAGGGTTGAGAAATTTAATGGCCAAAACTACCAGTTATGGAAGATGCAGATGGAAGATTGTTTATATAAGAAGGATCTATTCCTACCATTTGGTGGAGTAGAAAAGAAGCCGACGGCCATGAAGGGTGAAGAATGGGAGATTCTTGACAAAAAGGCTCTAGGAACAATATGGCTGAGCTTGGCAGTGTCAGTGGCTTTCAATGTTTTGAAAGAAAATACAACAAAGGATCTAATGGATGAGTTAGATAAACTGTATGAAAAACCCTTGGTGTCTGATAAGGTATTTCTAATGAAGAGGTTATTTAATATGAAGATGTCAGAAGGTGGGTCTGTTGCAGATCATTTAAATGAATTTAATACGGTTACTAATCAACTAAGTTATGTAAAAGTGGACTTTGATGATGAGGTTAGGGCTCTTCTAATCTTGTGCTTATTGCTAGAAAGATGGAATGGCTTGGTCATGGCTGTAAGTAACTCTGTCTCTGGTTCAAATACTTTAAAATTTAATGATGTTGTTGGTGTTATCCTTAGTGAGGAAATGCGACGGAAAAGCACAGGTGAGACATCAGGTAATGCGTTGAACATGGAGAACAGGGGAAGACAAAAGGATACAGGAAAGGGCTCAGGGAACCGTAGGAATTCTAGGAAGGGAAGATCCAAATACAAACTTGGAAAGATAGAGTGTTGGAATTGTGGGAAGAAAGGACATCTGAATAAAGACTGCAGAGCTCCAAAGAAACAAAGAGATGGACAACATGAGAGAAATCAGGAAGCAAATGTAGCAGGTGATGTGTTACAATATGCATTGATTCTTTCTGTAGATAATATTTCTGAGTCTTGGGTAGTAGATTCATGGGCTTCATTTCATACCACACCCCATAGGAAACATTTTCTAGATTATGTTCAAGGTGATTTTGAACAGGTTCATTTGGGTGATGATGCACCATGCAAAATTGTTGGAATGGGAAAGGTAAAAATAAAGCAATGCAATCGAAACCAATGGTTGTTGAAAGAGGTAAGACATGTTTCATATTTAAGGAAAAATCTAATTTCAATAGGGAAGTTGGAAAGTGAAGGTTGTATATCCATATTTACAGATAATACATGGAAGGTCATCAAAGGATCATTGGTGATAGCGAAAGGAGAGAAGGTAGGTACATTGTATTTATGTACTAGTAATACTAACTTTTATATCTCTTTAGCTTCTAAAAAAGTGGATACAACACTATGGCATCATAGGCTTGGACACATGAGTGATAAGGGTATGTAGATACTTCAAAAAAAAAAATTGTTAACAGATCTTAAACAAATTGATTTGGACTTCTGTGAGCATCTTGTTTATGGAAAATAGAAGAGAGTCAGATTTCTCAGAGTCAGAAAAGAAAAGAAGAGTGAAAGGTTAGAGCTTGTGCATACAGATGTATGGGGACCAACTTAGGTATCATCTCTTGGTGGCTCTCATTATTATGTTACTTTTATTGATGATGCAACTAG
>ML789817.1:128759-147236 GCA_009831015.1 Picea engelmannii
ACAACAGGAGAAACAGGTACCTCAAACACCTGCAAGTGTTGTTAGAAGATCTACCAGGTTAAGTATACCCCCTGAACGATACTCTCCTTCATTGTATTATTTATTGTTGACTGATTCTGGTGAACCAGAATGTTATGAAGAGGTAATCCAGGTAGACACCAAAAAGAAGTGGGAGCAAGGCATGAAAGGGAAAATGGATTCCTTGGTAAATAACCATACTTGGGACTTGGTTCAGTTTCCTGTAGGAAAAGAGCATTGCAGAATAAATGGGTTTACAAGTTGAAGGAAGAAGGAGGAGAAAAGAGGTACATGGCTAGACTTGTTGTAAAGGGGTTTGCACAAAAGAAAGGTATAGATTTTGATGAAATATTTTCTTCTATTGTTAAAATGACTTCAATTAGAACTATTTTAAGTCTTGTGGCAATGGAATATTTGCATCTTGAACAGTTAGATGTAAAAACAACTTTTCTCCATGGGGATTTGGAGGAAGAGATTTATATGCAACAACCATAGGGGTATGAGGTCAAAGGGAAGGAGAATTTGGTATGCAGGTTGAAGAAGAGCTTATATGGCCTAAAGCAATATCCAAGGAAGTGGTATCTAAAGTTTGACAGGTTTATGACAGAACAGGGTTATAGTAGATGTCATTCTGATCACTGTGTTTATTTTAAAAAGCTAGAAAATGGAAGTTTCATTATCTTGCTATTGTATGTAGATGACATGCTTGTTGTAGGGTCTAATATGCAGGATATAAATTTGGTCAAGAAGAAATTAGCCAATTCATTTGCGATGAAGGATTTGGGTGCTGTAAAGAAAATCCTTGGTATGGGAATAACAAGAGATAGGAAAAATCGCAAACTGAAATTGTCTCAGGGTGAGTACATAGAGAAGGTGTTGGTGAGGTTTAGAATGTCGAATGCAAAACCAGTTAGTACACCTTTGGCCAACCATTTCAAATTAACTAAGGAAATGTGTCCCAAGACACATGAGGAGATATAATACATATCCAGTGTCCAAAATTCATCAGCAGTTGGCAGCTTGATGTATGCAATGGTTTGCACAAGACCAGATATTGCACATGCAGTGGGAGTTGTGAGTAGGTATATGAACAATCCAAGTAAAGAAAATTGGGAGGCAGTAAAGTGGATTCTCAAGTATTTGAGAGGTACTACTACTCTTGCATTATGTTTTGGAGGTCCAGACACTTTTCTATAGGGATATGTTGATTCAGATATGGCAGGTGATAAAGATAGCAGGAGGAGCACCACAGGGTATGTTTTTACTATAGGTGGAACAACAGTAAGTTGGATTTTGAAACTACAAAAGGTTGTTTCACTTTCAACAATAGAGGCAGAGTATGTTTGTAACGACCCTTAATTATAAATTATAATTAATTTAATAATGTAATCCTAAAAGATTAGCTAAACTATAATTATTTATTAAAATAACCTTAACTAATTATTTGTTATTAATTAGTTATTCTTGATTATGATTAATTTAAGTATAATTAACTCTTTAATCAATATGGTTAATGATTGATTTAAATATTAATTAATTCATTAATTAATTAAGTATTAAATAAAAGGTGGGGAATAAAATATAATATTTAAATCAAGTTACGTATACAAGAATGGATCACATAGGAATCCCGAGAAGATAAAGGAATTAATGTGAATGGATAAGGGTAATTAAATGGAGGGATAAGGAATTTAATGAAGGGTGGAGTGTCGGTGAAGGGGGGGGGTGTAAGGATGGAAGGAAGGAGTTGGAGGAGGGAAGCTATTCTACGGGAGACTATTTTCTTGCTATGGGAGAGAGTCGAGAGGGGCTGTGTGATCTATTTGATCAGGCAGGCACCGAGTTGCTAGAGGATTTGGGCTCGGAGGGCCAGGATATCCGTAGATATCCTGGAGCTAGGTCGTTTTTCTAGTTGGCAGGGTGGACAAGAGGTTTTGGGCAATTATTTTCCGTGTTTGCAACAGGACTGGACTGTGTAGCAGGTAGCACCAGGAAGGTAGCAGCAGGAAGGTAGCTGACAACGGAAATTAGCATCAGTGTTAAGGTACTCAATTCGAATTTATGCATTACTCATTGATAAATTTTAATTTTACTTCCATAATTCTTCTTTTATGAATCTGGTATAAATTGTTGTACATTTGGTAGGATTTGGTAGAATTTTTAGATGTTATTTTTAAAACCAGTCATTACAATGTTGCTGCTACATAGGCTAATAAAGAGATGATTTGGTTACAAAGGTTTATGGAGGAATTGGGAAAGAAGTAAGAGAATAACAGGTTTTACTGTGACAATGAGAGTGCAATTCATCTTGAAAAGAACTCAACCTTCCATTTGAATACTAAGAATATACAGTTGAGGTACCACTTCATACGATCCACCTTGGAAGATGGACATTTGAAGTTGGAAAAGATACACACTAGCTAGAATCCTACAGATATGTTAACAAAGGGAGTAACGAGGGAGAAACTGAGTTCTTTCTCATTTTTAGTTGGTCTTCAAGAATGAAGTTGAAGATGAAGAATTTGCCAGGTCCAAGAAGGTTCAAAGTCCAACATATACAACAGTGACAGAGTTGTTGAGATCAGTCTCCAAGTGGGAGATTGTTGGTTGTGGAGCCTGATTATCTTCCTGATTCAGAGGTCTTTTACTTTCAGCTATGTTTATACCCCATGAAGTATTTACACCCCAGAAGTATGTACACGTTTCCACGCGGGGGGTTGCAGAGGGGGGGGTACCCCCTCTGCGGGGTCTAGGGGGGATATCCCCCCGAATGGGGGGTCTGGGGGAAAGCGGGTCCTTAGCAGGGGTTCGAGGACAGTGTCCCTCGATGGGGGTTCAGGTTTGAAGCCCCCAAAGGAAAAAATTGCCTTGTAAATGTATATTGTAATTTCATTGTAAATCTGAACCGTTCATTATAAGGTTGCAGATCTAACAGTAGAGATTATGTTAGGGTTTTTTTCCCTAGAAGGAAACCCTCTTTTATGAGGGAAATGTATTGCGGCTATGGTTGATGGTGAATATTGTATTCTGAGATAGGAGACTATGAGAGAAAGAAGAGGAAGTTACAACGGGTTTGCTGTAGGTTGTATCCTTTCATATGCTGGAAAATAATAAAGGAAGGACCTGGCAATTTCTATGGTGGACGTAGCCCACACTAGGTGAACCACATAAATCTGTGTCTCTATTGTATTGTGTATCTTCTATGTTTTGTTTCTCATAAAGCGTTAGAAGTACAAAACACAGATAATAATGCGTTGAACATCCAATACTTCTTCACTTTCCACATAATCATATAGAGAATCATTAAAAATTTGGAAATGGAAGCAACTAACCTTTCTTACGTCTTTGTTATCAGATAAATTGGTAGGTGCGGACACTAACATATCTCCCTAGATCCACCTATATCTAGAACAAAATAGGACAGGACACGACTCTTTCCCTAAGTTGCAATCATTGAATCTACTACTAAGAAGAGATGAGTGACATACCTTTATATCGCTTCCTTAGGTCTCTGTTGTTCCCTCTTTTCTTCGGTGCTCTTGTGAAATCAGGTCCAAGACAACAAAAACCAACCAAAGTGAAGCTAGCAAAGTATATTCAATGTCAACCTATGCATATGATCAAGGATTTATGCAATAAAATAAGAGTGATTTTATGGGAAAGGGACATGCCATTGTATTATATTAAATGAAAGTAGAAGATACAACCGGATCGCCTTGATGTCACAAGCTTCCTTTTAGTGACCCTTGGTTCCAACACACACACTTTCTTTGTATTTGCATGAAGAATATCCAATACAACTTGATAGACCAGATAGAGTCTTCAAGCTCCTGTCCAAGCAGAGTCCTTCACACAATTTTTTTACCAATTCTTCATTCAATCTTGCTTAGCCTTTTCCATGAGAAACCTTTCAATATATAGGAGAAGGAGAGATGGTTAAATGGATTAGGATGATCCCACTAAATCTAAGAAGTTAGTAGGATGCCAACCATGCGAATGCCAATTCATTTTCTAGAAGATTCCCTTCTAGAACCTTCGTGACCTTTTCTCTTCTTCAATCTTAAAAAAAGGTTCACACCCTACCTATAGAGTAGAATATGATCAGTTCACACCCTAAGTATGGTTGGCCTGTGAGAATGAGGGATTTTCACACCCTATAACATAGGCATCCTGCGAACTCATCTTAAAAATGTGTTTTTTGGAAGAAGACAACTGTCACTTTTCTCAGGCAAAAATTCCTTGTGGGAGCCTGAATACATCACTTGTAGAGACATCACCAGAGTGACCAAAATAATGTGTAATATAATGCCCCCCAAAGTATGAGGATGGAATTTGTGATAGCCGAAATACTTTGTAAACTACGTGTATGTGTCTGAAACTAGGAGCGCACCTAATCATAAACCTGTAAATAACCAAGTATCTGTAGAATATAATGCCAATTCTGAGGTAGGCATTCCTATGCTCAGATCACAAATGAATGAAATCATAAACATAGTTCATAGCCACCAATCACACACTGTGGATCCATGTCATCAAAATGCTACATAGCCACTAGGAATACACTGTGGATCTATGAGAGAAGACGCGAATTAAGATGATATAGCCACATGACATACAAAGTGGATCTATGTGCTGACACAAATCATACATACTCCATCTTAGCCTAGATAAAAAGGATGAGACCCAGGGTCTTCAATCTCGTCACCTGAAAGTACAAATCTAGCCATGCGATTACATGTGTTGAAGTTGAACATGGTAGAAACCACTTGATTACCGGTCATTGATTAAAACCATTAACAAGTACGAGGGAAATCACCATTTATGTCAATGACTCCCAAGGTACCGAAGTAGAATCTGAACAAATGTGAATGAATGAGTTGAAGTCAAGAACTCGGTGGAATATCTTGATCAAGGATCAATGAGGTGAAACCCTTGTCGAAAGTGAAGAGACCTACCATTAAGGCATGAAGGTTCTAAGGTACTAAATGATTTCTAAGTCTCATTTCCAGATAATGAGTAAGAGTCCATGGAATAAGACTCGTCATAGGAGGGCCTTGATGTATCCCCCATCAATGACACAAAATAAGTAAAATATTTTGAGGATGAAACAAAGTATGAATACAGGTTGAAACTAACACAGGGAAGGCCGACATAGTAAGAATGGACAACTACAGATGGTTGACTCAATAGAGGGATCGTGTGAACTTCTCTTGAACATATGAACGAAACGACCAAGGAACTGACAACACTGACTCAAAGACGACCCAAGATATGACCTTGTAGCAAGTCAAATGAGAGACAAATGGATTTTCCAACCCGGATTCAAATGATGAATAGGGGGTGTCATGTTCAAGAGCGACACTTACTGCCATTAATATGAATATGAAAACACATCCCTTTCCCAAAATTTCCCCCACCATCATTGGCGAGTACCTCTTTATTTTTACAAAAGATTGAGGAGGATAACATATGCTTGTAAATGTAAGCTTATCCTTCGAATGAGTCCCTCAGAGTATATTTAACGAACCCTAGGAAGGAGTGGTTCGATCCCATTGCGGTTCTTTTGATGTTTGTTTAACGAGTCCAAGGATAGAAAACTTGGGGGTTTTTCATGTTTTGAGAGTCTGAAAAACACTTAAAGAGAACTCTCCTAGTTCCTTTTTCATAAAAGAGTTCAACGAGACCGAAAAAGTGATAAACTATCACCCATCGAGCGTTTTTTCAAATACTTTAACGAGCATGAAAAGAACAAGATTGCTCGACAATCTTTTCGTTTTTATGGAGCATGAAAAGAGTTTAAAGGATACTCCCTTAGGTTCGTCGTTTTTGTGTTACCATGACGACTACGAAAACATGAGAAAAAATATACTCGGTTACGTTCTCATTTATTTTCGAGTGCGAGAACTAACGGAGACTAAGCCCAAGGTTTTTCCTACAAAAACCCTAAAAAAATAGTCATACATTCGACAAAAAGAAAAAACACATGTAGCCCCTCGTTCGGACTTCAAAGTTACTATATCTACAAAAAACCATACTCACAAGGCTATTAGGGAATTAGGTTTTATAAGAAAAGCAATAAAAAAATATAAAAAATCAATAAAAGTAGTAAAACGTGAATAAATATGGGTAAAAAGGGATTTTTACCATTTCATTGTGATTTTGCGAAAAACTTGTCCAACATAGTTCATTTTCCCCCAAATTTCTTTACTCGGTTGCTGGAGGTACAAGCGATCATTCAGTGAACCGTTTCAGCCAATGAGGTAAGCTCTTGATCTTTTAACTTTTCCATGGTTTATTTTTAGTTTTTATTGGCAATTTTTAGGGTTTTAGGTCCATTTTAGGGTCACACCATGCACTCAAGTATTCTCGCAGGTGGGCCTTGCGAGACCTGCAAGAATCTCACACTATGCAAAAGGGCCACGTGTGGGGGAGGAAAAATGGATTTCAAGGTTTGGTTTTTCTCAATAAAAATTATGCAAGAGTTTAAAACAAGTTGTTGACTCCACTCTCATGGCTCTTTTGCAGGTGTTTGACCATCACAATGTTGGAATGGCCAGAAAGGGAACATGAGGAGGATGATTCCATTGCTGGGAATGACCTAGGTACAGTTGCTTCCCTTTGGGATTATGGGCTATTAAAATTTTTCAGAATCCCGGGCATGAGAGCCCAACTCAAGTTGTTGGAATACCTGGACCATATGTGGGACATGGAACAACAATTATTTCACGTGGGAGTCCATATGCTGACCCTAGATATTGAGGATATCTATTTTCTAATGGAGTTTTCACGGCGTGGATACCATGCTACTTTGATTGGAGGCAGAGGCGGAAGGCTCCCGATGAGCGAGTATTGTCACCAGTATTCTGTTCCTGAGGCAGAGAGAAGCAAAGGTAAGGTTTCTATTTGGGGGGTCCAATATCTGACCCTACAGACCACTTTGTTTACTATTGCACGTATGGTTGGGAGTGCAGCTCCGCACTTGACTCTCAAGAGCTATTTCCAATATTCCATAGAGTGCATAGAGCATTAGGTCTTCAACTGGTCGAATGTAGTTCTCCGCAGTATGAAGAGACAATTGACAAAGTGCAGAAAGGGTGACTTGACTAAGTTTGGGTATAGATCACTTTTGGTGTCATTCTTTCTTGAGAGGGTCCCACTGCTTCGATTACAAGTTGATTGGGGTTTACCAGCCCCATAGGATCCGAGGATGCTGAGGTGGTGCAACCTCATGGATCGACACATAGCAGGGCCCATAATCAAGTATAATGATTCATTTTTGACTAGTTGAGGCCCTAGATGCTGGTGATTGACGACTACGCATATGATGGTTTGGATTTTTGAGGGGCTCTGGATTTGGCCCTACCTGAGCATGCTTAGTGGGGAGACTTAGGTAAGAAGTACACATTTTGTTCTTTTTAAATGTTTTTGTAAATTTTATCATATGAAATGTTTTTATGTTTATCCAAGAACTAATTAACAAATCTCTTTTTGATGACACAGATGTGGGGCCATATCGACCTCCAGGAACATCTCCTATTCAACGGTGAGGAGAAGCAACTCCAATGGCGAGATAGGATGCCAAAGACTATGAGACATTGGAACATAACTTGGAGGGGTTGACCGTGGATGTCCCAGATATTTCTATTGGGGAGATTCTGAGGCATTACCAACACCATACTGTGGGTGTGTCCGAGTCTATCAGTCAACTGCTTCATAGGGTGGCTTGAGAAGTTGTGTGTTATCATGAGCTTCATCCGTGATGCTACTTTGTAGAAGCTATGGGCTTCGTATTTTGAGATTTTGATCCTTGGACAAAAACTTTTTGTAAAATATTTTGATCATTATATATATATATATATATATATATATATATATGGCTTCTACCGACTTGTTTTGTGTTATGTTATACATGTGATGTGTGATTGGTTTATAAATGTCCCAAATGTATGTCTAACACATAGTTAGCTAATGCATCGGTCGATGTATTTAGACATATAGGAATGTGATGATATTCGATATAATCAAAATAACGTTATGAGAGGTGAATTCATAAATATACCCATAATAAAGTAGGACTTCAGATAGCATAGACGTTACTTAACTGTAGTACTACTAGCTGTGAATCGAGTTGTATAACTAGGTGATGGATACCAAGCAAAATAGAATCAATCAAAAATTCAATGATGGCACTATATTCTGCAATATTGTTGGTCGCACGACCAAGGCACACACCTCGTACTCTGATATGTTCGCTTGTAGGGACATAAATTGCCCATGTAGTAGAAGCAAGGTTCCGAGTACTATGGATAGTGCCATCGGCGAAGCCAATGTGGGGTGACAAAAATTTTGACATCTGGAAACCAAGCACAACGCAAGATAAGCGGTCGAGGGAAGAGACCAAATAATGAAAAAGCACACAAAAAGTATGATACAATAAAATACAAGCACTCATGCATAGGTGATCTTAAGCACAGTACTTCTTTAAGTACAACCCATTTATGGGTTAACTCAAAGGGATACCGTCGTAGTACACTAACTCATAGGATCCTTTCTCCAAAGCTCGTCTGACAATATAAGGCCCTCACCACATAGCTTCAAATTTTTCGGCTCCTAGCATATCTCGATCTTGTTTGTAAAGGAGAACCAGATCACCTTCGGAGAAAACATGTAGCTTGACATGTTTGTCATATTGGGCTTTGACGCATTTCTTCTGAGCTTCTATAACTAGGGTTGCATCACGATGGGTTTCGTATAATTGCATGACATACAATAAACGTTCTTCTTCAACAAAAGTGTTTGGGAGGAGTTTGACAGCTAGTTTTAGGGAGGGTATCTCACATTCAATCAGAAAGATGGATTCTAGACCATAGACTAACTAGAATGGTGTAAACCTAGTAGCAGACTTAACGGATATCCCGCAAGTCCACAATGAAAAAAACAACATCGTGTACCAATTCGTTTTGTTAATCCATATCATTCGTCGAAGCATGGTAATGAGGATTTTGTTTATTGCTTCAACTTGGTCGTTGACTTCTGGGTAATAGGGTGTTGAGTTGTCATGGTGAAGGCCCAACTTTCAATGAGTTCAGACATCATGAAGTTTCTAAAATGGCTACCATGGTCAATAACGACAGCTTGAGGAAAACCAAACCGAGCAATGATGTGATTGAATATAAATAATACTTCAGTCGTTCCGGTATTGTCGAATGTTGGCATCACTCCGACCGAGTGAGGGTGACATGTCATGAAATCGATACCCCATTTCGCAAAAGGACCAACGGAGAGCATAGGGTGTAGAGGAGCAGGGTGTGATCGTATTTTATTGTTGTAGGTTTAGTAAGCGTGGCATTTTTGGACATAAATTATACAATCGTTGAATAAAGAAGGCCAAAAATACCTTCTCATAAGATCTTCTGGGAAGTAGCATACCTAGACATGTGACCACCACAGGATCCTAAATGGTAGTCATTGAGGGCTTTCTCGGCTTCATCAAATGTGAGGCAGCGTAGAAAAATGGAGTCAATCCCATGGCGATACAAGGTATCATTGAGGATAATATACTGACGGGATTGGTAGCATATTTGATGGTGGTCAGTGCTAGACAAATTGGGCCGGAAAGTATGGGTCTAGAGATATATGATGATATCTCCGTATCAAAGATCATCATAACTAATCAGGAAAAGGGATTCATTGGGTAATGAATCTGCTGCTATATTTTCCATCTCAGAGCAGGGAAGGTCACAGATCAACTCGAAAAACACCAAGGATTTCTTGGAATTAGCATGTTCAAATTCTAAGTCAAACTCTTGGAGTATTACGATCCATTTGGAGTATTTTCCCCCTAGCAATTGGTGTGTAAGAATGTGCTACATAGGGTTGCAGTTAGAAATTACCGTAGTTTTGCGAGACAAGATATAGTGTCGGAAACGTTGAACTGCTTGGATAGTTGCCAAGGCCAGTTTTTCAACATGTAAATACTTGGTTTTGGTAGTCGTGAGACTCTGACTCAAGTAATAGATGACATGTTCATCATGAGAATCATCCTCCTAGACGAGAACCATAGCGATGGTACAGTTAGAGGCTGCGAGGTAAAAGAAATAATCTTGACTGTAATCAGGTGGGAAGAGTAGTGGGGTACATGTCAAAGAAATTTTCAAATATTCAAAACATTTGCTAGCAGTGGTATCCCATATGAACTCAGAACCTTTCTTGAGTAGTCACGTAAATTTGAGAGTTAGCTCAACATAGTTCAGGATGAAATGACGGAGAAAGTTTTCCTTCCCTTGCAAACTTTGTAACTGGCGAAGTGAGGAAGGAGGAGGGAGATTGAGAATGGCCTCAAACTTCAAAGGATCTACCATGATCCCTTGACGTGAAACAATATAGCCTATAAGTCAGCCAAAATCTATGCAAAAAACATATTTGTGGGGATTCAAGCGTATGTGGTAAAACCGACATCGAAGAAAAATGGTGCAGAGGTGTATTGGATGATCTACATGGTGCATGGAATGAGCGGGTAAGTCATCGAGATATGGTTGCACAATGTGCTTTATATCATGAAAGGCGTAAGACATAGCACATTGAAAAGTTGCGTCGACATTCTTTAAACTGAATGAAAGTTTCCGGTAGGCAAAAGTTCCCCAAGGACAAATAAAAGCTATCTTGTGTTGGTCTACGGGTATGATATTGATTTGATTATATTCGAAGAAACCATCTATCAGAGAGAAGATTTCACTTCTGGCACAATCGTCGACGATCTGGTCGATGAAGGGGATAGGAAATTTGTCTTTAGGACAAGCTTTGTTAGTGTCCTTATAATCAACGCACATGCGGATTGTGCCTTGTTTCTTGTCAATCAAAACAAGATTAGAAACCCAGTTAGTTAGAGCCACAAGGTAAATAAAGCCAGCTTTGAGAAGTTTCTCAACTTCAAGTTTGATAGGGGCTGCTTTACATGGGTGGATAGGACGAAGTCGTTTCTAGACAGGTTTAGCTCCCAAGTATGTCTTAATTTTATGTACCACAATGTCGGGGTCAATCCCCGACATTTAGTCATAGTACCATGCGAATACGTCACAAAATTATTGGAAAAGAGACTTGTAGGTGACAACTTCGTCATGGGAACACGAAGCTCCGGTTTGCACATTTTCGAAAAATCTAGGTTTTATGGATATGTCGAGGGGGATAGTGGGTGATATATTACTTAAGTTCCCTTCATAGAACATATCATGTGTAGACTTAGGAATGGTAGAAATGATGACAATGGTCGATGGGGTCGAGAGTCGTTGATAACCCTCGATGGTGCGTTGTTCCAGGAAGAGGATGGAATGATGATGTTCATCGTCCCAAGGGGTATCTTCCATGGACATGATAGACATAATCATCTCATCTATGGGAAAAATGACGTGGATTGGATCTGGAGATAAATCACCAAGAGAGGGGGTAGAATGGGTTGCCGATTGAATGGCTTGATAAACAGATTCGACCAGACTTAAAGGAATTTCATCGCCATAATGAAGATGATTGTCAGGGTTGGGTACCATCCAAGGGTCGTAAGACGTAGGGGTTCCGTGAATAGAGGTGGAGATCATGTTGATTGAGATGAAAAATGGATGTGGAACATTGGGTGGTGGAATGGGGAAAGTACCCATTAAAGAGGAATATTTAAGAAGACCCACACCGACATTTTCATATCCAGGGGGGGGGTTTTGCAATGAAAGGTACATTGCCGATACGTGCATCAGAATGAAAGAAGGCCAGTTGGTCTACGGTAATGAATTTTCCTTGATGCGGGAAGCACACGACACAAAAAAAAGTGGACACAACTACACGCATGGAATTGATCTAGCTATGAGCAAGTAGAAGGTTGTAATCGAGAGGAGCGTCAAATACCTCCACTTCAATGTTGACCGTTTTGCCTTCTAACATAATAGGCAACGATGGGAGTACATCGTAAGGCTTAAAACTAGAGCCGTTGAAGGCTTTGAGTGTGTTGTGGGATTCAGTCAAAGGAGGAGAGCCGATGGCTTTCCAGCAGGTAATAGACATGACACACGTTGAGGCACCCTCATCAATAACTATTCTACAAATGTTTTTGTTGGAGACAATAACTTGGATTTAGAATGTAAGTTGAGGGGGTAGCATTGGAATGTGATCTTCCAAGTCAAAAATTATTAAATTTGTATCCGTGGGGTCGATTCCACCAATATATTTCAATAGTGCCTTCCATTGTATAGGACAACTCTAAAGGACTTCGAGGGCTAACATCGCAGATGGTGCTTGGGATAGATCTTCGATAATATTGTAGTTCTGGGCAACACGTGCATGGGGATTGAAAGCTAATTTTCGAGCAACACCCTTTGGAGGAGGGTGAAGGACTGTATCTAGGCTCGGTCGTTCAAGATGAAGAGGACCATTGGTAGGTGGAGGTATGGGAGATGGTTGGACCAACGAAGAGGTATTGCATCAAACTTCTCTTTGGAGGAAGAATAATCTTTGGCTTGAGTGGTAAGTGTGATTTCATTCTTCTTTGAATCACCTGTACACATTAAGACATAGGATATATTGGAGGGGGAAGGTCGGTCATGAATGAACAATTGGGCCTGTTTTTGAGAGGGGAAGGGCTGTGACAATACGGTCGGAATGGGGGGTTTCGTGGTCCCTTGAAGGAACTTAGTAACGTCAGCTCATCGTGGACAATCCTTAGTGTAGTGATCATCACCACAGATAAGACAAGGGTATCGTGGTTTGCGCTTATCCCTATCGTCAATAGGTGGTGTTTTGGTTTTCTCAGATTGTGGATTATTTTGATCCTCCTTGTTCTTAACCTTTCCCTTTTTGGATTTATTTTTTCCAGCAGGGGTAGATTGAATAGAGTTTACCTCAGAAATCTTGCCGGTGGGAGGGGTAGGAGACAGAGCATTTTAAACATTAGAAGAAATGGGTTTGGGGTTTTTGCTAGAGGTTTGGATAGAATGAGGTTGGGCATGGAAAGTGCCAATCACACCGTCAGCTGCATGAGAAGAAGCAGGAGTAGTTGAAGTAGCGGAAGTAGAAGGACAAGGTGCGTTAGGGAATAAGTCGTAAAGAGTACCCGTTTATGAATAAACGAGGTCGAGGAATTGAGCATGACTGATTGCCTGTTCTTCTGTGACAACTCCACCCATGGTGATGTTATGAGCGATGTCATTCACAAATGATTTCGTGAACCACTCTACCAACAACTGATCGAGAAGTTTGAGTTTGATGAGATGTCGTCTTCGTTGCCACTCATGAATGCGATCAGAGATATGAGTGGCTTTGGTTTGTTTGAAAGAACTCAAAATATCGATTCCCATTTCGTAGCAGATTAGTAACTAGTAGTGGGTGAGGAAAGCCATAGTGAGGGTGTTGAAGTCGGTGAAGAAGCCTTGTGGTAATTCTATATACCACTTCACGGCGGAACCTGTGAGGGTTCATTGAAAAAGGCATAAATGAATAGAGTCATCCATCAAGGAGTTGGATGAGCACCAAAGGTGAAAATTCATTACATGATTGTTCAGGTCCTCTCTTGGTTTACCATCGAATTTAGGGATGTCGGATGGTAGTTTGGCCGGTATGGAGGGCCATTGAGGAGAGTGGTAGATCAGATTATTTAAAATCCTCGACAGATTAGGGAGGTCCAAGGTGGCTAAGAAGGGTAACTGCCTATTCACATTTGGGTACTAGTGACTTTGGTGAGGGAGTCCCGTTGGTAGACCAGTGGGACCATAAGCAGTTGGCATATAATGCAAAATTCGGGAATATTCTATGGTTGGTGTGGAGGAAAGTAATTTATAGGGTTGTACCCTTGAATAGAGGCATGGGGTTGATTGTTTGAGCCACAAATAGGATTAGACATGCCTGGATATGGTTGGCCTGTACTAGGGGGTATGACGGAGCTAGCTTGATGTTATTACCCCCCAGTCGAGTGAGGATTATGTTGTATAAGATAATTCTAATACTGGGCCAAGGATGGAGGTATGTTTTTTCCATAGGGTGGGGTCAGTGGGGGTTTCCCTCCAATCAAGGGTTGCATCCCAGTTGGGTTTTGTCCTACAAAAGGGGATTGGGTTTGTTCTCCTTGGTGAAATTGTCCACCAACAGGAATCTAGTAATTAGGTGTGAAAGATGGGATGGTGCCACTAGGGTTGGTGCCTCCGATATAGGATGGAAGAGGTCCTCTAAAAGGGGGTCAAGGAAGTGTCAGAATAAAACTGGGAACAAGATGGTGCCCAAAAGAAGTGGAAATGCTAGGAGTCCTGGATGAGATTTGTGTAGGAGCGGGAATAGGAGCATTAAACGTGTGATATCTAGGTGGAAGGGTTGGGGTGAATCTGGGTAAAAGCGGTGTGCCAATGGGGGCTTGGCTAGCTGTTGTAGTCCTAGTGTGAGGACTCATAGTATTTGGGACCATTGTGTAATGGACTGTTTGTAGAGGGATAGTCAATATGTGGTTAGCTGGCGGAGTGTCTGTACTAGGAAAATAATAGGCAGTAGTGAAAGGTACTACGTCTGGATCAGATGTTTCAGGAAGATCAAGTGCGACAGTGATATCAAAACCTGCTCTTTCGCCAAAGAGACCCTGTCTAAAAATGACAGTAGTCCAAAAAGGATCTTGACCCTCAGGTCTTATGAAAGGTCTGGTTGGTGATCTAGAAGACTGAACAACTATATCTTCGGAATAATTCACTCGAACAATATGTCTCCCTAATTCGGGAGGAATTCGAAATTCCTCTCGAGAATTGGTAATTCAGAACCGTTCTAAAGAGTTATTTCTTTCCACTGGTGGGGTGGCAACGTCTTGGAATTCACTCTATTGAGGAGATCCCTCCGGTGAGTTGGTAGGAAAGGGTTGAGAACCTTCCAGATCTTCTAGGGGTAGGCCTTGCATTCTATGTGAATGACGTGGAGGGTTAATTGTGATCAAGTTATAATTTTACAAAAGAAATTCTATGGCCAACTTGGGTAAAAAAACAACACACGCTAGTAAAATCTATGGAGAAAAACCAAGAAAACAAGACCTTCCAATTCCTAAGTCACTAGTTGGTGATGAAATCCAACGTCGCGACGACGAGACAGGAAGGGGCTGGGTGAGGGTGGAAAAGTTACGTTGAAAAACTACTTAACGAACTTACACCCTGGTGCAAGCTCCCATACATAATCGTGGGTACCCCCTCCAAGGAACCCGAGTGGTTTTGGCCAACGTTGATTCCAGGTACCGTGAAGACTTATCCCTTCACAGTCACTGAGTGTAATGCCCTGACAATATAGGCTACTAAGGTTACCACCAACAATAATAATGCCTGGGGGAACATTTGACAATCCGATCCACATGCAAGGGCAGGGTATCTAGCCCGAAATCAGCTTGAGAGGCTTCCACTCATCATTGTGGGTATACCTTCAAGTGACCCCTGTAATATGTGCAATCTCTACACCAATATCAACAAAGAAGGGTGATTAACTTTGTCAATATCAATGCGACCTCAGGTTTGACCCTTGTGTGAGAAGGGCTTCCCAGGGCAAAATGATGCAAATGGAATTTGACACTCCTTATCACAAGATACTATTGTGTGTTTTTTTCTTTGGAGAGTGTGTCTCACTACCTATGCCAAAGCTCTAGCCTAGATAATTTTGGTGTAAAAGAGCCCTAAAAAAAGTTACTAGTTGAATTTTAAAATTGTGCAATATTATTAAAGGCTGTTATTACTCAAAAGGAGATGGAAATGAAATCGATGTTGTGTGAGACTCTGACCCAACAATGCATAAATAGGAATGAATGCTACAATTTTTTTTCCGATGAATCCTATTTACAGGAGGGAAAGAGGAGTTTTCTAGAACAATGTGAACTACGGTGCATGATATTCTCTGAAATGTAATATCAAACAACCATGAACAATGCAAATTCTCTATTCGTTCTCTTTCAATAGTTGAGTGCCAACATTTTCGAATAAAAAGTTGCTTAAAAAAAGAAAATGTCTTTAATTTTATTAGAAACCAAGCAATAGGGATGGAACTAAGAAAAAGTAAGCAACCAATGAAAAATAAATGCACAACAAACACCCAAATCGATCTTTCAATGAAGACAAGAATAACAAACTGACAAAACTAGTCTCTTCAAATGCACATGGGTAACAATTTTCCAAGTAATAAGCGATTGAGAAGGAAAATTAATATCAAATTTTAAACCAATCAAAGTTTCCTGACCAAACAAGCACTTGGATTTCAGAATCGAAGATTATACCCTTGTTAAGAAAAGGTCAAGAGGTAAAAATTGAGAAAAAAGATCAAGAAGAGCTTTCGATTTTCGAAAACTAATTATTCACAAGATTTGAAGTCAAGAAACATTCAATCATTGGATAGAGATGTTCTTTCCAGACACACCAACCAATCTAGGCATCTGAAGCCATAAAAGACCTAATCCAAAATTTTTACAAGTGAGTTCGCAGGCTGGCAGTGGAGTACAGTGTGAGAATTAAGGATTCTCGCAGGCTAAACACAGGCAGAGTGTGAGAATTTATCACTGAACTAAACAATAGGGTGCGAACCTCCATTATTCTCGCAAGCTACAAAAAGGTGGAGTGCGAGAAGGTCTGTAATCAAGAAAATTTTGGAAAAATGACAGAACTTTTGAAGGAACTTCTGGATCCGTGGAGTCCATAGGGGTATTCTCAAGACTCAGATATTGATGGGAATGAAAAATGGTAGGTCAAGAGAAAATGGCCAATAAATAAACCACTAAAATGGGTTCTATCCCCAGCAAAGTCGCCAATTTTGTTATCGGTTAAATTGGTAGGTGCAGACACTAACAGATCTCCCTAGATCCACCTGGATCTAAAACAAAACAGGACATGACATGACTCTCTCCCTAAGTTGCAATCATTGAATCTACTACTAAGAATGAATGAGTGACACACCTTTATATCTCTTCCTTAGGTCTCTTTTGTTCCCACTTCGCTCTGGTGCTCTTGTGAAATCAGGTCTAGGAAAACACAAACCAACCAAAGTGAAGATAACAAAGTATATTCAATGTCAACCTATGCATATGATCAAGGAGTTATGCAATAAAATAAGAGTGATTTTATGGGAAAGGGACATGTCACTGTATTATATTAAATGAAAGTAGAAGATACAAATAGATCGCCTTGATGTCTCAAGATTCCTTTCAGTGACCCTTGGTTCCAACACACACACTTTCTTTGTATTTGCATGAAGAAGATCTAATACAATTTGATAGACCAGATAGAGTCTTCAAGCTTCTGTCCAAGCAAAGTCCTTCACACAATTATTTCACCAATTCTTCATTCAATCTTGCTTAACCTTTTCCATGAGAAACCTTTCAATATATAGGAGAAGGAGAGATGGTTAAATGGATGAGGATAATTCCACTAAATCTGAGAAGTCAGTAGGATGCCAACCATGTGAATGCCAACTCATTTTCTAAAAGATTTCCTTCTAGAACCTCCATGATCTTTTCTCTTCTTCAATCTTAAAAACAGGTTTGCACCCTACCTATAGAGAAGACTGCAAACAATTCACACCCTAAGTGTGGGTGGCCTACGAGAATGAGGGATTTTCGCACCCTATAACATAGGCAACCTACGAACTCATCTTAAAAATGTGTTTTTTGGAAGAAGACAACAATCACTTTTCTCAGGCAAAAATTCCTTGTGGGAGCGTGAATACATCACTTGTAGAGACATCACCAGAGTGACCAAAATCATGTGTAATAGTCTTCCTATGCAGGAGCTTCAAGTATTTGAATATCTTCATCAAATGGAAGACTTACCTCTACATCATATAACTTTTCTAGGGGTTCCATTTCTTCTTCACTGTCTGAATCATAGAATAAGGTATCATCAACAAAATTGGAAAGGAAAATGAATCACCTCATTCTGTTCATACTGTTCAAGAGAGATAGGATCTTGGAGAGCTTCGTCATATGGAGGAGTGATTACCAGTGCTTCATCCTCATAACTCACTTCTCTAGTTTCAATGCATTCTATCGAATCATGGGAGAAATCCTGCTCCTCTTCAAGGGGTTGAAAATTTCCTTCATAAATATCTTCTTTCATATTACAAGATTCCTAGTATTGAACATGATATACATCCCTGAGATCTTCTACAATCTCAGTGGTGAATCCTTGGTCCTTTGAGGATATTGTGAGATTTTGAAGGGCATATTGATACGTTTGGAAATGTGGTTTGAGAAAGTCAATAAACCTACCGATGAGGTGTACGAAATACGATATACCTCTATCTTCACAAGTGTGGTAGATAAAGTATGAATAATTTTACTAGAACATCCTCTGCTCTCAATTCTATCCCACTTGTATACTTCAATAATTCTACAACATGAGAAATTGGGAGGCCCCCTTCAAATATTGGAGGGTTTCTTGACCATTTTGTATCAAAACAAGTCAGGTATCCTTGAAGAGTTTT
>ML789817.1:163136-196542 GCA_009831015.1 Picea engelmannii
ATATATATATATATATGTATGTATGTATGTATGTATGTATGTATGTATACATATTTCTACCTACACAGAGTTTCAGAGTTATATAAGCATCTAATACACATAAAACTACTTTGGTTATCACATAACTTGCAGATTCAAGTTTCCCATTGAATATGACTACTTTAAGGAAGCAGATAGTTATAGTTTGTATCATTAAAATAACACAAGAGTAAAGATTCAGTGACATGAAAATATATAAAACATAATTCCATTTTCAGAGTCAGATCAATACTTAAATGAGCATTTAAACTCTACACCACACTGTGATTCATAAATTTTAAATAGTGAATCTCATTGCATTATGGGGTATTCCCCCTCTGTTCCTTCTTTAATGGTTATAGATATGAATAACCAACCATCTATAGGAGTCGATATAGAATTCCCATGATAATATTAATGTAGGACATAGTCGTAGCATTACAATAGAACCTGGGTTTTGTTTCTTAAAACATTGTAATATGGAACCCGAGTACCTCTTCACACAAAGGCATTGTCTGGAATCCAGGGAGTCTAAATGTTAACAGTATTGGAAGAAAAGATCAAGAACATTAGTGACAGAGTTATGCAAATAAATGAATGAAAATTAGATATCAAGGGTAGAGTATTATCCAAAAACGATTTTCCAAGAAATTAAAGATTTGCAGTGTTAACATGTGAACATTCACTTAGCTTGAAGATGATGCGGGGCTCCTTGTTCCATCTTCGACGCTGAGCGGATGGTCCATAACCGCAGGGGAGAAGTGGATTTTGAAATGGCTGATGGGTACCCTCGCCACATAAACAAGGGTCCCATCATTAGTTTTGCAACCGAAATTGAATATCTAGTTGTTCAGAATGTATCAACAATTAAACATTATTAGACACGCAACATGTATAAAGCATAACTGGAATTTTAAAGAAAACGCACAGTATAAACCATGATCTACAGAGTTACCTGACTTAGACCACAATTAATATTTCAATAATCGTTATCATGATTAATTAAAAACCTACATTTGAAATTTAGGAAAATTGAAATCCCAGATAAGGTTCTGGATAGTTGAAGTTTTCATTCATAGACGCGAATTAAAAGAAATAAATACAGAAAGAACATCTAATTTTTATAGAAAAAAAAGTGAGGGCAAACCCTTGAATGTATCTAAGACTCTGGAAGGAATATACAGGATGGAAGCCTAAAATGGTATGCAATTACAAAAGGGTAAAAAGAGTTGTTTCATTAAAATAAAAATAAAACCTTATACAATAGTAAGAATTTATCACCGCAACCATAGGAATTTATTTACGACTTCACAAATTTAATCCGAAAAATGCAAAAGATCCACAACATGCTAGAGGCAAAAACTGATAGCACAAATATTTAATGCTAATTCAAATTGAGTATTAAAAATGCATCCTTACCTACAGAGAATGTAGTAAACAAATGACTAATTAAAGGGGCAATCTTAAATTATATAATCGAGGCCTGGTCTTGAATGGTGATCTTACGAATGGAAAGAATCTTAGAACATAACACACAAAAAATCTAGCTACGAATTTCTCTACAGAAACACCTACGCTGAATTTGTTGGGGTTGCATTAACTGGTTTCCAACCACGAAGGAGCTCGATGGTAAACACACCTTGAATATTTACACTAAATTACAATTCTACCTTATTAAAGAGACGAGGGAGGACAAAACCTAATAGTATTCCAGGATCTCCAGAGTTTTCTAGAAACCTAAAAGGAAACTGCCTGCGTGAAATGGATTACAACAGTGAAACCCTTTATTTGTGAATGACTATCCTCATGGGAGAGCTAGTACAGTAAGCTTCCATGAGCAGAAATGTGTTGGTCATACAGAGTACGAAGAGTAGTATTCCAAAAGGGAAGATTTCCGAGATTAAAGGCCCCATCCGAAAATCTTAAAAGAACTAGTTACAGATCACAACTGACTGTCTATTTTATTTCTGCTACAGTTAAACTCAATGCGTTAAAGATTTCAGAACTTACCTAGTAATGGAGGAAATGGATTGACAATCATCGTTGTTGTTTCCTATGTAGAATAGGGACACCTCAATGACAAAAAGTATTCAAAGTAGTTTTACAGAGATTAATGCAGACAATCTTCAGACATATGCATAAGATCCAAATATTAATGGAATAATAGGTGCCCAAGCCCCCTCGTATTACAGAGTAATGGCGATTAGATGTCTCAGGCCTTGGGCCATGTGACCATTGACACTCGGTGCATCCGTTTTGGACACATTGACCTAGACTAGTATTGTACAGGAAACACCATAACTCCTAACCAGAGATTTCAATGTAATGCTGGACAAGTAATAGATGTGCATTAAACCAAGCCACTAACATTGTTAGTGCTAATCCCCTTCATGGAATCGAATGGCTTCCATGATGGACAGTGAGCTCTAGGGTAGTGATTGGATGTGCCATATAGGTTTCTAACCCTTGTGCTAACACATAAAATCAGGGTCACCCTATCGATACCTAACTATTTTGAACTAATCTTGTTAACTACTGTTTTAAAAAAAATGTTAACAAGAAAACCAACAACAACGTCCACTACTATGAAAGTTAGGATGTGATTTTCATTTAGGGTATGGTTATTGCAAGATAACATGCACGAACAAGGGTAAACCCCTTTGACAATACACCCGAGTCCATTTTCGGATAAACTCAATAAAGTATGCGTTACCTTGGATGACTACGTATATAAGGATCCTTATGAAAATGGGTTTGTTTCTATAATAATATTTTAGTAAGCTATTGTTGTATAGAATTAAGGGACTTTATTAGGAAAGGGAATGAATTGTTTGAGATTGTATAATGAATTCTGAAGAACCCCTACATTTTTGATGTGGGGGAGAAAGTATCTTGATTTATTTATTTGGAACTCTAGTGAAAGGCTATGGTGGGTAACCCAATAAAAGTAGGGAACTTTATAGGGTAGAGTACTATATATATTATGATCAAGACCAGTTCACAGTATCATGAAGAGGCCACCCCTTAACTTGTCTTGACAAGCGATAGCATATGTTAGAGTAATAATAATAAGCACGAGTTCATGAAAAGGAAATTATCTTATTTCATTCGTTAATAATCCAAATAAGTGCACATCGTATTTTGACAGTAATATTTTAGTTGCAAGCAGATTAAGTATAACAGAGTAGGAGAGTTTTAATGCACCTAGCAATTTTTTTTTTAAGATGGTAAATTTGGGGTACATTACATGGTAACCCAAGGCTCCAATTATCAAACCCTAGGGGAAACTAGATACTAAGGGGTAGGTAACCCTATGCCTTAGTATAATTTCCTACCTCCTTAACTCAATGATGAAGCAAAATCGAATAATATGAAGCAAATGGTACTAAAGTGTTGCAATGGCAAGGCCTTAGAAAATGCTTCAAGAAAAATGGCCTTTTGAGGCTAGGACAATAACATGTGCTAGTATTCCTAGGGATTAATGAAGAAATTTCATAATATTTAATGTAAATGAAATATAAATAAGACTATAATCATTCAATTAAGATGAATTGCACAAATATCACTTACATTCATCAAGAATAATCAAGAGAAACCCTAGTTGAACAATTACACCAAGAAACTTGTCAAAATACTCCAAGATTTAGTCTTCCTCAATAAGTGCGCCTAAAATTTTAGCCAAGAAACTCTAAGTATGGTGAAAATTTTAGTCCTCACATGTGTGAGTGAAAGGTGATGAAAAATACAAGGGCAAAACCCCTTATTTATACAATATCAATGACCAGATTTAGATAAAAAAGTCTGAGATGGCCAGTTACACGTAATATCCATTTTTTACATTAAATGGCATAATAACACCCTAAATAAAACAAAAAAGGCAATGTCATGCCCTTTTAGGGTGACATTAGGCCTTTTTAGGGAAATGTTGGCCTTTAGGAGAAAAATGTTAGGCCTCCTTAAGCCTCTAGATCAAACCACATGTGCCACTTGGTACACAACTGCCTCCAAAGTGTCTAAAATGTTGGGTGATGTCATGGATCACATGGGTGACATCATGGGCCTTCCAAGGGCTACATCATGGTGAGAAGGGAAATACCCCCCTGGGTCTAGGCCTATCAAGTTGTCTCTAGTGGAATGCCCTCCACTCTCTCCGGTGCAAACCTATGGTCTATCTCTGCCCCTGGCTGGGGTCTCAACATCCATTTAGCGGTCTTTTATCCATATGGAGGTATGGACTAATCATCTCCCCATGTGTACCTATCCATCGAGTGTGGCCCTGCAACAACAATTATGCCCTCCATGGGCTCATAAGTCACAGGGATAATAGAAATGTCAATCACATCTAATAATCAAGCTATTTAAACATGTGCATGAAACCCCCTTTCCCAAACAAGTTCTCAAAGACATTATGTTATTCTACAAGCCAAGTTTGGAGGGGACGCTAGGATGTCCTATTGGTCTAATGCTCATTGGATGTGGGATTTTTACGATTAAATACAAATACAAGCCATGTAAGTGGGTGAGGTGGTAAGGGATGTTTGAGAAATGGGTGTAGTTATGATAGGGGAATGTATGTCATAACTGTGGGTGCCTTTGAAGAGGGTGAGTTTCACCTTATCATGGATGAAAATGTTTCCAAGCCCATTCATGTCTTTTATATTTTTATCTTCTTTCTTTTTCTTTCAAGAGACTAGTTAGGGGACACTGCCCTGGTGTGGTGACTAGTGGTGACAATGTTACACACAAGAATTTCACGGAAATGAGAAGGTTGGATCATGATGAGACCCCCTATTCTCTAACTAAGTCTTGATTTTATTATTTTTAAGGGTCCCTCTATTTCTTGTTGAGAATCCTTTTATTGCTTTCTCGGGGATCCCTGGGTGAAGCATATGAAGGTTTCATTATTTTGGATTTTATCTTTTTCCAACTACTTTTACCTTTTGGGCATTTAGCCCCTTCTTCCCACAAGGTAAGGTACAACCCTTTTCTAGCTTGGGAAACCCAATTCTCGGACCAGTGTATGGGATGGATGAGAGAGAAAAAGATGAAAAGTGGTAAGTATGGTGGGAACTGATGATGACCTTTCATGATCCTTCCCCCCAAGTGGAATCTCAAAACCTATGGGAACCATCTTACTAAGACATCCTGTCATTTCCCCTGGGTGTGGACAAGTGGAAAGGCATAAGGTCCAAGAACAGGTTAAAAATAATAGGAATAAAATGCACACATTCAAATGTTTTGAGAATTAGAGTGACACATACCATGATACCCAGACTCATTACCTCATGGAGAAAGACCCACTGTTGTTGAAGGACCATGCCAATGGGATGGGTGTTTCTCTTGCTGACAAGGTGGACGTGCTAAGAAAGAAGAAGGATGGGCCCTCCAAGGCCAGGCTCAAGTCAATATGGCTCTTGGTACTCCATTTCTAGGACCTTTGGGCCTTAAGACATAATCTCCTTAGTTATCCCTAGGCTAGGGGATAATAAGGCCTATTTAAGTAAAAATTTAAGGCTATCAGGCATGTTTAAGGGCATTGTGCTATGTAAACATTTAAGTTGTGAGGCCTATTCAAGTACCTCAAAAACAGTGTCAATGCTCAAAACTTTCTGTATGTAAACATTTCAATAAAAATTAAAAAAATTTAAAAAGAGCGTCGATGCTCAAAACTTTCAAAATCTAAACATTTAAAACATTGTGAATAACGAAGTTGGAAATAAGACTTCGAATCTATTTTCCAATAAGATGACGACAAATAAATATTTTTTATTATATGAAAAATAATGCTTTCTATTCTCTAGTTCTAACAATAGAGATTGTGAAAAAATTTATAGTCAAAGGGAAATTTAATATGAAGTCAACAATTTATTGATCTCTATAGTCCCTCTACACCTTTGGAAGGGACTAATAATACATTAATGAGATATGTCCAAATAGACTATTTTTCTTATTCTTAGTGTCTCCTATCTATCAACTAGCTCTCTAATCCCTTCGACTGTTCAACCTGGTAATATGCCTTCACTCATCGAATGTATATCCTAGTAACTATGCTGACCCACACAAAAATAAAACCCTATGTATAATTGGCAACTAATCCGACCCACATGAAAATTTCATGCCGAATCCATGCCTATCAATTATAGCTCGTACTTGAGCATATCTATTTGGAATATATATATATATATATATATATATATATATATATATATATATATATATATATATGAATGAATTTTAATCAGGTGATGCTAAGAGCAATAACTCTTTCTTACCAAATGGGTTCTCTCAATGAGATAATGCACATGAGATAATAGGTATTGTAATATGGGTGCTCTCTCGCCTCCATGCAGATCGATGACAGATCTGCTTGCTAAATCATCACTTCCTTTGTGGTCGTGGGGTTGTAGCATGTAAGAAGAAATAAAGCAAGTTTGCAATATTTTATATTACTGAATTGTCTCTTTGGTTTTCCTCCACACCTTACTAGTTGCAGAAGATGCATTATGTCATCTCCATTGTTAGTGTGGTGCTCACTAACAAAGAGAATTACAGAGAATGGTACAAGAATATCAAAATCACATTGATCTTCAATGACCTATAGAAAGGAATTTGTGAAGAAACAACAATCCCTGAGAAAATCAATGAAGAAGAAGAAACATCATTCTTTGAATATGCTACCTCAAACTCAATGTCAAATAGTAGTAGACTAGGTAACATACAACTCATTCGAACATCAACAAATAACATGCCATATGGGAGGAAAAAGACTAGACATCATATGTTATCATTTCTCTGATAGTAAGTGAAGAGGTGAGCCATCATATTTCTTCTATTAACAAATCTTATAGAACTTTGAAGAGATTGAATGACTTGTATGACACACACTCTAAACTGGAACTAATACAACTAATGGTGAATCTCTTCAACCTAGAGTTGAAGAATGATAACCATATGGATTTAGCTTCAGAAATCAAAGCCATAATGCATGACATTGAGGACACTGGAGTGAATATAGATCTCCCTATCAAAACATTCATTAAGACCCTCTACCCTACAAATTCTCACTACCTTGAATCACTGCAAGAAAGTGCTCAAATAAAATCTATCACATTTGACAAGTTGGTGGAGAAAGTTGTAGAATGTGAGAAATCCTTTGGAAATAAGTCACGTCATTCAACCGACGAGACCATATGCCTTTCTCAGAAAGATAAGAGTAAACCACATGATTATTATAGAGGAGAAAGAAACAGAATAGGACATGGAATAAATAATTTCAGAGGTAGGGGGGTAGACACCACCAGGGTGATAAATCCAATCTTCATTGTTCCCATTGCAAAAAGAATGGGTCACATGAATCAGATAATTGCAAAGTTCCATGGGATAATATCAAAGAAGATAGAGAGAATATGAAACAAGACAAAGGTAAAAATTTAGAACCAACAAAAGGTAATCCACTTGAATCTGCTCATCACATTGTTTCCCATTGCAATATAGAAGCAATTGAAGATTTATTTAACACCTCATATACTCCTTAGAAATATGCATGGCTTCTTGACAGAGGTGCAACCTCCCATGTGAAATTCCAATGAGACTTCTTAGAATACTTCAATGAAAATGTAGATGGCATAGTGTATTTCGCAGATAAGTTGAGTCTCAAACCTTAGGGAATGGGAACCACCAGACTTAAGTTGCATGGATTCCCATATTTTATTTTGTATAATGTGTTGTATATTACTGACCTGCAAAGGAATTTGTTGTCCCTTGTGCACATCTGACAACAAGGCCACTATATTCATATGTTTATGTGGAAAAGTTGAAATACGAAAGGATTGTAACAACATGGTTGTCATGACTAGAATGGAAGATGGAAGATTGCTGAAGCTGAATGGGACATCTTCCCATACACAAAATTTTGCATACCTCTCTCATCAAAATGAAGGTATAATGCCATCTAGTTTTTTGTAGCATGCTATATTTGGCCATATTAATTATGACAGACTCTGTTTGTTGAGAAATGATGTTTTTTTTGGTTTTCCAACTATTCCTAGGAAATTGAAGCAGTGTCATGTTTGTATTCTTGGAAAGCATAGAAAACATCCATTTCATGAGTCTACTTCCAGAGCATGTAGAAAACTTGAACTAATTTAGTATGATTCATGAATCCCTGTGCATGTTCCTTCGGCAAATGAAAATAATGATATCATGTATTTTATTGACATTAGGATTTGTTGGGTGTACTTGCTGAAAGATAAATCACAAGATTTTGAAACTTTTAAAATTTTTCATGTATGTATTCAAAATGAATCTTAATCTTATATTGTCTCTCTTCGCACTAATAATGGAAAATAATAGACATAATGAATTCAAAATGTACCTTTGCCAACATGGGATCAAGCATCAAACCACAATTCCACACAATCCTCAAAAGAACAATGTAGATGAATGAATGAGCATGACACTCCTAAATGTGGTTCATTCCATGATTTTTTTCAAAAATGTCAAATTGATGTTCTGGACTAATGCAATTCTATGTGAGGTTTATGTGAAAAACATGTGTTCATATCATGCTCTTCGAAACAAAAATCCTTATGAAATGTGGTATACTCGTATTCCTTCGGCAAGGCATCTCAGGGTCTTTGGTTCCAACTGCTATGCCTTGATTCCTAAGGAGAAAAGAAGAAAGCTTGATGCAAGGAGTTAGAAGTGCATCTTCTTGGGGTACTCAAGTACCACCAAGGGGTATCGTCTTTACAATGAGACAAACAATAAATTTATCCATTCCATAGATGTAATCTTTCTTGGATCTTCTAAGAAAGATGAAACTGTTGAGATACATCTTGACCATTTGAAAAAATTCACTTATGTATTAATACATATCATGAATTTGATGATGATATTCCACATATTGAAGGGGGCATATCTATCTTGGGTCAATATTTGGAATATCCTTTTGAAGCACCATATTCCCCACATGAAGAAGTTCCTACCACTACATCATAACTTGAAGTTCATTTGGATGATGTGATTGAGAGAATTGAAAAGTTGAGGCTTGACGAAAACTCAACACCATCTCAATCAACTGAAAAACTTGGACCATCTCATAAACATCTAGAAAAATGGATTAGAAAAACACTTGAAAGTGTTCATCCTGATAAGATTAGAAAGACTTGAACTAGAATTTTTTTAAGACAATATGGAGGCAATGAATATCATTCAAACTCAGGTGATGTAGATGACATGGTTGTTTCACTGTTCGATCTATAGACAAACAAGACACTTGCAAAAGGACTGTACATAGACTTTTGGAGTTCCATCTGAGGAGGACCCCTCAGAGGATAACATAGATGAAATCTACACTCCCTTTCAGGACCATCAAGACTTGAGAGTTTATTTGGGTTTAAGGACTAAGGAGATCCCTAAACAGACGAATACTCCTTTCATCGGTAAGATTAAACTATTTTGTACTATGCTATATAATTTTGTTTCTAAATGGGAGAGAGATCACTTACAGAGTTATTTTCTTTCAGACTCAGATCATCAGACAGAGATTGGTAAAATTTATGAGTTGGACTCCGACCATTTGACACTAGTTTTCTCTTCTATCTGGCCAGTGACCTCTCTGGAGCCACAACCTCTACAAGATTTGAGTTCTCTTGTCCTGCCTGTATCCTTAGATGAGGATGACTCCTTATTTTCTCTAGGTTTTGGTGAACCAACCATTAGTGATCACTCTCTGGATAGAATGATCTCTGCCTTAGTTCCTTTAATGAAAACGTAATCCCATCCCTATATCGAATTACCTGGGGAAGGATTAATTACCAGCTCTAGATCTAAGGGATTTCATTTTGATCCCTCGGGTGTAGGGATCGATACCGAGAAGGAGCCAATATGGTCGAAGGGCTTGGGTCTTGAATTATCTCCTATTAAAACCAAGAGTGCTCATATAAAGGTGGGAACCTTTGGTTCTTCATTTGAAAATCAGTCAGCTACTTTTCTAGATCAGGGGGCACTTAGAGGCATGAAATCCCTTGCATGGGAAAGTCATGATCATTATATCCCTCAATGTTATATGGGTGGGAGGCCCCTTGAAATTGGCCTCCATGAGAATAATTTTAGAAAAAAATCTTCCAAATGTAATTTTCCTACAAGAAACATTGGTGGATGTGGAAAAGGAAAGAAACTTCATGTATTTGCTCAGGCCCAAGTGGATGACCTATGCAATAATCTCTATTGGAAAGTCTGTTCGGATTCTTGTTTCTTGGGATCCTACTTTATTTGACATAGTGTTGGTCCTAATATATGTCGGGCATGTTTTTGTCAGGTACTAGCTTAGCGAATAAAAGGAAGGTGTCCCTCCTGAATGTGTATGGACCATGCAAAGAGCACAAGAAATTATAGGAAAAAGTTGATGGAGTGGGTCTTCTAGCACTTGATGATTTGATTTTGGTAGGTGACATGAAATTTATGGCAAGTTCAGAGGAGATTTGGGGAGAGTCAGCACTGACAGATCCTCTAGCGGGTTTTTTTAAGGAGATTTTTACAAAAAACAAGTTGGTGGATGTGGATCCTGATGAGGTGGTTCCGACGTGGAGAAATGGTAGGTATGGAAATGAAGGAATAGAAAAGAGACTATAAAGAATCTACGTGGTGAAGTATTTTCTCACAATTTCTTGTATAAATAGTGCATGGGTTGAATATCCTTTTATATCTGATCACGCCCTAGTGTTTCTTTAGCTGGAAGAAGGACCGTATGTGGAAAACCATCCTTTCAAGCCAGATATAGATAGGTTATGTGAAACCTCCTTTGATGCATTGGTGCTTGAGGTATGGAGAGATGCAACATTTCAACAATTAGAGGGAGAACAAAGAATATTGGTAGGGAGGTTAGCAATTCTCAAAACTTTGGTAAAGGCCTGGACATTTGAAAAATGGATTAGGGATTGTTTAGAGATCAACAAAATCGAAGGAGGTCTAGATGATGTTTTCCAACAGAAGGCACAAGGTATACATAATAAGTAATTTGAGCATCAGGTGAGGATATTGAAGGATGAATGAAAAAAATTTCTTCTGAACGAGGAAGAGAGATGGTGGAAGAAGAGTAGATCCATCTGGATCACAAGCGAAGATAAAAATACAAAGTTATTCCATGGATTTTCCAGCTTCTGAAGAAATAAAAAACACATTTGGGAGATTGAGGATGAAGAGGGCATGATCCATTTGGAAAAAGAGACCATAAAGAATGTAGCTATCAATCATTCTAAATATTTCTATCAGGATACATGAACAAATAATACTGGTGATCAGGTTGCTACTGTAAGGTTATTCCCTAGAATGGTGTTGGAGGAGGTCGCATTATTTCTAGAAAAGCCTTACACAAGGGAGGAAATTCTAGAGGTTCTAAAAGGATTTTCAAAGGATAAAAGTCTTGGGCCAGATTGTTGGTCTGTAGAATTTTTTCTACATTTCTTCGAGTTGGTCAGGCAGTATTTGCTTGATGTTGTGGAGGATTCTAGAATAAAAGGTGAAGTTATAAAAAAATTAACTTAAATTTCATATCACTGATCCCTAAAGTTAATCGTCCTAGTACTTTCTCTAATTTTCTCCCAATCTCTCTATGAAATCTATGCTACAATATCATTGCAAAAATCATAGAAAAGAGAATTTGGCCTATTCTCTCATGAGCGTTATCAGAGGAAAAATTGGGCTTCCTCAAGGGAAATAAGATCTTAGACGCTATTGGCATGGCACAAGAGTGCCTGCACAACATAAAGTAAAAAAAAAAATCAATCTATTATACTAAAGCTAGATCTCAAGAAGGCATATGACCTCATAAAATGGGACTTTCTGAGGTTAATCCTCCTCCAATGTAGCTTTGGGCTGGCAATAACAAACTGGGTAATGGGTTGTGTAGCCTCCAATGTTTATGCTATTATGATCAATGGAGAGGAAACAAAATTATTTAATAGAAAGAGAGGACTTCACCAGGGTTGTCCCTTGTTTCCTTCCTATTCATACTCGTGATGGAAGGTCTTAGGATTATGCTAAAAAAAGGTCAAGCCGAGGGGGTGTTGACAAGGATTAATGTCTCTATAATAATAAATATTTTACATGTTCTATTCATGGATGATGTGATTATTATGTCAAAATCCAAGCTGTTCGAATGGACCGAGATCAATAAAATACTCAATATTTTTTTTCGGTCGTTGGGGCTGAAAATAAATGTGCAAAAATCGACCTTCCTCCACTTTGGAGTTCAGCAGGAAATTCTTGATGAGTTAAATGTTTTATTTAATTTTGATTTCAAAGATATATTTGGAGGCTTTATCTATTTGGGGTACTACCTAAAACCAGATAGATATAAATTCGAAGATTGGCGTTGGCTTATTGAAAAATTCGAACTCAGAATTAATCACTGGTGTAACAAGATGCTATATTTGGGAGGCCAATATGTTCTAGTAAAGACAGATTTGGAAAGTCTTCATGTTTATTCGCTGGCTTTAGCACACATTCCATTGTCTGTTCTAAACAAGTTTCGACAGTTGGTTTTTTCCTTTCTATGGTCTGACAACAAGAAAATCTGAAGCTACCATTTGTGTAATTGGGAGTTTTTCTTGAAGCGAAAGATTTATGGAAGTTGGGGGCTTATAAACATATTCATTTTCTATAGGGATTTGGCATCTAATAATCCGTGGAGTGCTTTTATGACAAAAGGAATATGGAACTGGGTGATCAAATATAAATAATTTCCTTATGAATCGGTCCATACGTGGTTAAGATCGACCTCAACGGTTACAACTTATGGATCTCAAACTTTGGAAAAACTTAATCATTTCTTTACCAATTGTTTTACAATGGATTTCTTGGAATTCAGGCTTAGGACATTCTATAGTTATTGGGAAAGATGTCATATTGGGAATGGGAAAGGAATCTTTTTTATCAAAAGAGTTAGTTGATAGTGTGAACCAAAAAAATGTTCACTTTCTTCATCAAGCGAGTTGTGATCTATTGCAGGGAACTCTTTTCTCAACCTGGTAAGATTGTACAACTGTGGATCTTAAGGGAGACTTAGATTTAAAATGGGAAAAGTATAGAAATATTTTGATAAGCTCAGTAATTATTTTGCAGGATCACCCAGATATTTTACTATGGAAGGGAGGTGATAATTCAGGACAACTAATGGTTAAAAATGTTTACAATACAATTGTGGAAAAGATATGGAATTTAAAAGTAGGTGGGTGGAGGAGAAAACTGTGGAAATGGGACTGTCCTTTAAAAATTAAGTTATTTACATGGTTTCTAACGCAATATAAGATTCTAACTTGGAAAAATCTCCAAAAAAGAGGTTGGGTGGGGCCAGGGATTTTCTTCCTATGCAAAGGCAAGAGGGAAAATAGTAATCATCTATTTGTGAATTGTCCATTCTCCATTTTAGTATGCAACAGGGTAAAAATTGCACTAAAACTCTTTAGCTGATGGACTGGTCTATCAGTGAATGAATGCTTTGAAAATTGGACAAAGAGGAATTATGATTTTCCTATGTTTCCTGCCTTCTTATGCTGGTATAGTTGGCATGAAATAAATTTGACAATATTTGAGGCATGTTCCCCTTCAATTCAGAAGGTAGTCTACAAAGCTATTGGTGCAGTGATAAAATATGGATTTAAGGAAAAATACACTCTTCATCGAATTGTACATGTGCATCTTCTGAAAGATAGATCCATTGGATTGTTTGACGGGGCAACACAACAGTTTGGTGAACAAAGTGGGGCTGGAGGTATGATGAAGATTAATAGTAACACTTCCTTTTTGTGGACTCTAAATTATGGTCGTGGAACAAACAATAGTGATGAAATTTTAGGGGCTTGGGCCTCTCTAACTTTGGCTGTAAGATTTTCAATTCCATACTTACTTTTTCTAGGGGACTCCAACATAGTTATTGAGTGGATAAATAAGAAGGGAGCTCTTCAGGCTGTAGCACTAGAAAGATGGAAGGAAAGGATCAAAAATACTCTCACATATTTCAGGAATATATCCTTTTCAGATATATACAGAGAAGAGAATCAAGAGGCAGACATATTATCTAAGATGGCTTTATCAAATTTGCCTGGAAGCGTTTCTTATACCCATTCACTACTACATATTGAAAATTTTGTGACAACTACTTGCGACGAAAGTACTCTTTCATCGCAACATGCAAGAGAAAAAATTCAAGTTTTTAAAATCCACCCCATATTCGTCGCAATCTCAATGCAAGTAGTTTGACAAAATTATTATGGTCAATGTTTGTCGCAAGAGAAACGACTACACTTTGTCCCTCGCAAGAGTGACGTATTACTTAACCTTAAAAATGACCGTTAAAAATGACCTAAAATAAATATGTAACAAAATAAATATTTTTAGGTCATTGTCATCGCAATTGTGATGATAGTGACCTAAAATTGCACTATAAATATTTGACGATTTAAATATGTTGCGACAATCTTTCTATAACAACGATGGTTCCGAAAGGGTATTTTTGTGCGGAAGAATGTCGTAGAATGTTATTAGAGGTGGGGAAAAAGGTAAAGAGGGTGAAAAGGGTGATGGTAGACGTTATTGCCCTTGTAAAAAATGTTGCCTGAGACATCCCATAAGAATTTTAATAGAAACAAATACAAAACATTGTAGGAAATATGGTCACATTGATGGAAGATTGAATGAATATCGTCTCATGATAATTAGCTATATATTCATTATGTTTTTTTATTTTGTCAATTTTATATAAAATTATGTATATGTATATATATTGTTTGAATGTTTGTTATAGTATACACTAATTTTGCATGATTGTTTGTAATTATAAAGTTAGAGTTTCCCTCTAGATTTCCGCGGAATATTGCACCAAGTATTAGTAAAAATGATGTTGTACAAGCTGAGGAACATCATCATGACCAAGCAAATGAGGATCTCATGGAAGAATATGTTGGGACAAATCAAGTTAATGATCCCATGGAAGAACATGATGGGACAAATCAAATGATCCAAGATTTATTTTCGCAGCCGGATGAGGATGGGGAAAATGATGGTATTTATGATGAACCTCTATTAGAAAAGGAAAATAAATGACTTTATGAAAGATCAAGAGAAAATCTTCTCTCCGCTACATTGTTGCTAGTGAACTTAAAGGTTATGAATAATTTGTCGAACACTTGTATGACATGGATACTAAGGTATGTAATATGTTTCATCTCATACTATACATAAATGTCAATTTTTTTTATATTTTTTTTTAGTGTTAATTAATGTGTAAAATAAGAATGAAATTTTTACGATTAATATTCTTACATTAAGTAGTTGTTTGTTATGTCGTATATTGTTAGGTGAATTTTTTTTACCATCGTCAAATATTTTACCTCTCACATATCGAGGTTTGCATGCCATTATGAAAGACATTGGAATGGATTATCAAACTATAGATGCATGTCCTAATGACCATATTATATATTATGGACAACATGCTTCGAAAATTGAATGTCCGCAATGTCTTATCAGTATATATCAAACCAATCAAGTAACAAAAAGGGTGCCTCGAAAGGTTCTTCGTCATATTCCCATAATTCCACATTTGTAGCGATTGTTCAAGTGTGAAAGCATAGCACAATTTATGGATTACCATGCACGTAACAGAAGTGGAGATGGTGTTCTTCGAATGCTTGCCGATGGTTCCGCATTTAGGGAAACTGAGGAAAAATGGGCAGATTTCAAAGATGAATATCGTAATGTTAGGCTTTCATTGGCAGTTGACAGTGTTAATCCATTTGGAGAGCTTAGGTCTATTTACTCAGTGTGGCCTATTTTTGTTATTAACAATAACATTCCTCCTTGGATGTCAATAAAGAGGGAGAACATAATTTTGACAATGATTGTTCGAGGTATTTGTTTACATTAATTTTTTGAATTTAACATTTTCATTTGTTTCAATTTTTGCATAATATCTTTTATTTATTTATTTAATTATATATATTACATGATATCATTCCTTTAGTAATTATGTGTAATTTCAAACAAATATTAGGTAACTACCAAGTTAAAGATATGAATGTATATATAGAGCCTCTTATCGACAATTACTAAAGTTATGGGCTGCCATCACAATGTATGACATATGTAAACCAATCGGAGAGAAGAAATTTAAATTTCGTGGAATAATTTTATGGACAATTCATGATGCCCCTGGACTAACACATTTTTGTGGTATGTATAAGCATTCTAATATTTCTCTTTAATACTATATAATATTTTAATGTTATCATGGTGCATGTTTACCTTTTAAATAATCTCATCGTATAATTGACATTAATCCATTTGCTGTAGGTCTTCAAACAAAGGGTAAATTTGCATGTCTAGTTTGTGGCCCTAAGATGAAGTATCATCATTCAAAAAGTTTAGGAAAGATGAAGGTCACAATAATCATGAAGGTATTAATAATGGGCTTCCACGAGGAATGAAATCTTATTCTTCTCAATTCATGAGGTTTCCCTACTATGAGGAGCCAAAAATATCTCATTTGTTTGATTCAATGCATATTGGGAAGAATGTGTCTGAAATGTTATGGTGAGTCATAGATGGTAGGAGGGACAAAGAAAAAATTGTCAAAATTTGTATTGACATTCAGGAAGCCAATCATGCAATGCGAAGTGTGATCCGATATTCAAATAGATCAGATGGATTACTAGACCAAAATAACATTCCATGGTTATTAACATAGAAACAAAACAATGATGTAAAAGAGGTAATTCAAAGAATTAAATTTCCCACGGGTTTTGCTTCAAACATAAAAAATATCTTAACGAAGAAAGGTGAATTTGGTGGGGTAAAAACACATGATTGGCATACCTTCATTAAGGTAATAATTTTGGTATAAATATTTATATATATTGGCCTTATATATCTTTTGTTTTGTTTTGTCTACTTTGGTTGAAACAAATAACGATTCATTTTGTTGTTACAATATGTTCTACCACTATATCTCCCAAACGACATTGACAAAAACATCAAACAAGTGATATATGATCTTGGAAAATACATGAGGTAAGGCGTAGTTGTTATTTATATGCAAAATGTTCTTTCAAATTATTTTTGTACTTAATGACATGTGCTTTACTTGTAATGTAATGTAATATATTATATTATGTACTTATGATGAAACATGTTATTTTCTTGTGTCACGATCTCATGTAGATGGTTGTCATTGAAATAAATTCATGAAGATGATATAAAGTATTGAAAGAGAGAAATTCCTCGTCTAATGTGTGAAATGAAAAAGTATATACCTCCTACATTTTTCAATTCACAAGAACACTACCTCATACACCAAGTTGAGGAGATTGAAATTTGTGGACCTGTTCACATAGGGTCAATGTGAATGGTGGAGAGGCACTTGAAATCATTGAAGGCGTTGGTTAGACAATGATCATGTCCCGGGGGTTCTATGGTGGAGGGATATATGGTATATAAATCCATGGTGTATATTAGTCAGTATCTTCCTAAATTAGTAGCGCAAACTATGCATGCAGTGGATCGCATTTGGGATGTGAACTCCATCAAAAAATTTGAAGATCAGGAGCATCTGTTAGGGAAAGCTAGAATGAAAAAAAATCAGAGGTAATATATTAATAATTGTGAAATTTTATATTATTAATACATATAAAGTTTCGTTTTTGTGTATATATGATCATACTCATTAATATATTAATATAATTTATTTTATAAATTATAAATATTTATAATTACCTTCATATTGTATGTTAGAACTAATATTTAATATTGGTGAATTATGTTTTTTTGATTCAGTTTCTCTAGAATGGGATGCACTGCATTTATACATTGCAAACAATCTTGACTAGATGAATGTATGGATTGAAAGATGTAAACAACATAATGGAGGTAGGTTATCATGGAAACAACTCTCTTAATTGGTTAGAGAAGCTCGTCGTAACGAAGATGCCAATGTTACACAGAGGGAAATTGATCTAGCATATGGTTTGAAATATGGACAGGTACGTAATTTCACCCATTTTATTTAGTTATTTTATATTATACTAACGTGACTACATGTGTACTGTATTTTTTAGATACCTTCGAAGTTATATAAATATATGTTAATTTATTAAATTACAATGCATCTTTTACATATCTGACATATTGCAGTTGAAACACCACAAGGCAATGTAGTGCAATAGTCGTAAATTTCACATCAAACAATTGGATGAAACAAGGAAAACTTTTGATAGTGGGATAACTGCAGTATTCCAGGTTACTAATGTTTCCTCTAGGAGTGACAAACATCCCCAAGAATCTGAAAATAGATACTATGGGTATTTAAATGATATACTTGAGAGTGACTTTAATTCCTTCAAATTAGTATTGTTCGATGTCAAATGGTATAGGTTACGAATGCATGAACGTGATGAGGAAAGAACTGTTATTCAACATGACAACGAATTGCCAATGATTAAAACAACGATGTTTTAAAGAGGACATGATCGCTATGTTTTTCCAAGCCAATGTGAACAGGTCTTTTACTCAAATGTTCTAAGTGAAAGGGATTGGTCATTTTTTATTAGATATGATCCAAGAGGAAGGCCAATTAAGTATACTCATTTACAGGAAGAAGATGATATTGAAGATGAAGAAGATGATTTGACAGAATATCAGACAGAGCTGGAAGAGCATGGAGGGTCGACTGATGAAGAAGACGAAGAAGATCATGATCTAGGCATAGGAGACACTATTGTAATTCCTGATGATGATGTCGATGAAAATATGCTAAAAAATGACATTGATGACGCTGATGATATCATCAATCCTTTCAACATCGTTTTAGAACTAGATGATGATACAGATGTCGAGTTCGATGAAGAAGATCAATATAGAGAAAAAGGATGATTACACAGATGTTGAGGTTGGATTAGGTACATGACTATATAACATTTTAATTTGTATTAATTATTCTCTTAAAATAATTTACTTTTAATGTCATGGGTTGATTACATGTTTTTAAGTTTTATGCGATGTTTTTATATCCTAGGTTACATGTTGTTTAATTATTATTTGAAACCTGAAAATAGTTGTCAATATAGTAAAGTACGTGGTAGACTGAAAATATCATTTAGAAACACATAATTTCATGTACCTTCATTAATTTTTGTTTTTGTAGTTTCTATTCATGAATCTTAATAGGACGTTGCTTTTGATTATTTTATATTTTATAGATTGGGTTTTGGGGATCTATTGAGAGTGATGTGAGGGGGAGGGGAGGGGCCCTGTGAGCTTCCACCTTCACTTGGTTGGCCTTGTTAAGTAGAGGATAAATTGTTCTTGAAACTAAGAGAATCTCTTTCATTTTTATACCATCATGATCGTATAAGATTTCATCAATATTGTTACCTATTTGAATCTTCTTAGAATTACCATAAACCCTATTTTTCATATGTTCTAGTAGATATGTTAATGATTCCAAGTTTCATATTTGTATTTGAATGAAGGTCCAGCTAGCATGAAAAGTATCAAATTGATATTTCAAGGTGATAAACAAAATATGAAATTAATCCAAGCATCATTTGATATCGTCGCAAGAGAGACTAATGTAAATAATATTGCAACAAATTTTCTATACTATCGTTGAAAACAATTCGATGATAATTTTATGCCATTAGTATGTAATTTTGTACAAAAATAATGGATCTTGGGGACTGCACCATGGTCAAGGACTATTCACATGCCTTAATGATATGATAGGGTTTCTGGACTCAAATTTGAGTGACACACCCACTTTCTTCCATCATCAATTCATCATGGAAATTACCATAAACCCAACTATTTTTGCATATGTTATAGTAGATATGTTAATGATTCCAAGTTTCATATTTGTATTTCACTGAATTTCCAACTATATTGCAAAGTATCAAATTGATATTTCAAGTTGATAAACCAAATATGAAATGAATCCAAGCTGCATCATTTGATATTGTTGCAAGAGAGACGAATGTAAATAATCTTGTGATGAGTTTGCTATGTTATTGACAAAAAAAGTTCATCGATCTCGTCGATAATTTTATGCCACTAGTATGTAATTTTGTACAAAAATAATGGATCTTGGGGACCAAACCATGGTCAAGGAACAAGAAACGAGGAATGAGGAATGATGAACCAGGAATGAAAATTTCACGAGGACTAGACATGTCTGACAATAGGGACCTGCGAATGGGGCTAACGTTGAAATTTTTTCAAACAGTTTATGTATGCATTGAAATTTTTCATGGATAGACTATTGGCATGCCTTAATGATATGGGAGGGTTTCTGGACTCAAATTAGAGTGACACACCCACTTTCTTCCGTCATCACTTCATCATGTAAACCATAAACCCTAATTTTCTTTCAGAGTACCCTATTTGGTTGAATCAAGTTTTAGGATTTCATCGATCTTTATTCATTTTGATTTCAGGTTCTACATTAATGTATGTACAATGTATCTGCGTCATAGTTGTGATTAAAAATCCATTTATTCGTTGATTGCTTAATCAACACCATCAAGATACTAGAAGCGAGCAACAATGACATGTGAATGGGGCCAACGTCGAAATGTTTTCAAACTGTATCTGTATGCATTAAAATTTGACCTCGATAGACTATTATCATGCCTTAATGATATGGGAGGGTTTTTGGACTCAAATTTGACTGACATTCCCACTTTCTTCCATCATCAATTCATCATGTAAACCATAAACCCAACCATTTTTCATATGTTCTAGTAGATATGTTAATGATTCCAAGTTTCATATTTGTATTTGAATTAAGGTCCAGCTAGCTTGCAAAGTATCAAATTGAGATTTCAAGTTGATAAACCAAATATGAAATGAATCCGAGCTGCATCATTTGATATTATTGCAAGAGAGACGAATGCAAATAATCTTGTGATGGATTTGCTATACTATCGACGAAAAACGTTCATCGATAATTTTATGCCATTAGTATGTAATTTTGTACAAAAATAATGGATCTTGGGGACTACACCATGGTAAATCAACGACGAATGAGGAATGAAAATTGCAAGAGGACTAAAGTACACATCCGACAATAAGGACCTGCAAATGGGGCCAACGTTGAAATTTTTTCAAACAGTTTTTGTATGCACTGAAATTTTTCATGGATAGACTATTGGCATGACTTAATGATATGGGAGGGTTTTTGGACAAAAAATTGAGTGACACACCTAATTTCTTCCATCATTACTTCATCATGTAAACCATAAACCCTAATTTTCTTTTAGAGTACCCAATTTGGTTGACACAAGTTTTAGGCTTTCGCCGGTCTTTCTTCATTTTACTTTCAGGTTCTACATTAATGTATATACAATGTATCTGCATCATAGTTGTGATGAAAAATCCCTCTATTTCGTTGATTGCTTAATCAACACCATCAATATACTAGAGGTGAGCAACAGTGACATGTGAATGGGGCCAATGTCGAAATGTTTTCAAAATGTATCTGTATGCATTGAAATTTGACCTCGATAGACTATTCTCATGCCTTAATGATATGGGAGGGTTTCTGGACTCAAATTTGATTGACACACCCACTTTATTCCATCATTAATTGATAATGTAAACCATAAACCCGACTATTTTTCATATGTTCTAGTAGATATGTTAATGATTCCAAGTTTCATATTTGTATTTGACTTAAGGTCCAGCTAGCTTGAAAAGTATGAAATTGATATTTCAATTTGATAAGACAAATATGAAATGAATCCAAGCTACATCATTTGATATCGTCGCAAAAGAGACGAATGTAAATAATGTTGCGATGAATTTGCTATACTATCGATGAAAAACGTTCATCGATAATTTTATGCCATTAGTATGTAATTTTGTACAAAAATAATGGATCTTGGGGACTAAACCATGGTCAAGGAACGAGGAATGAGGAACGATGAATGAGGAATGAAAATTTCACGAGGCCTAGACACATCCGACAGCAGGGAGCTACAAATGGGGTCAACGTTGAAATTTTTTCAAACGGTTTATGTATGCATTGAAATGTTTCATGGATAGACTATTGGCATGTCTTAACTATATGGGAGGGTTTCTGGACTCAAATTTGAGTGAAACAACAACTTTATTCCATCATCACTTTATCATGTAAACCATAAACCCTAATTTTCTTTCAGAGTACCCAATTTGGTTGACGCAATTTTTAGCCTTCATTGATACCTTCATTGAATTTTACATTTACCAGTGGTAACATTGGTCAAGACATTTGGTTTTAGTTATTAGTTTTGATTCTATATTATAGCAACAAAAAACTTAGACTATCCATCTTCCAATGCTACAATGATCCACTATCAAATGATTTATTACCTCTAAGCAATCCTCTAGTTATACTACCCTTTCCCTCTGCATTCATATAGTTCATCTTGCCTGCTTCTAGAGGATTCACTAGAAATAGCCAACTCCTCATTCACTATTGCAACTTATTAAATCAACAATTATTCAATATTATTCCATTTTTAATGCAATTGTGTTGCCTCACTAATCATCAATGACTATTTCTCCTTCTTGATGGTCACAATTTTGTTTTCTATAATTATTTTTGTCTCTGTCATAATGATTATTCTATAATAACAATCTAATATTATTAAATTGGGTAGAGTGAGATCTTCTATTTCCATATGAAATTGAAATCATTAATAGTCCAATTGATATTGTTGTAGTGATACTTGGAATCTATTGAATGAATTCAATATAAAATGTTCATTAATCACCTTGTCGAAGCGATCAATGGATTTTATTGTCAACCAACAACTCTAGTGGCCTCAATTTTTATTTCTCTAACTTTCCCCATGTATCCTTCATCATATTGTTTACTATGGAACCATCATCCAATAACATATTGGTTAGATAGAGATCTCATATTTCCATATGTATTTTTATGCTCCATCCTTGTCTAAGATCATAATGTTTGTAACCTATACTCCTTGTTTCATCATATCAATAAATTTTTGGTATTGATGTCATTAATAGTCTAATTGATTGTCATGATAGCCCTCTGAATATGTAGAATTAATTCTTCCCAAGTTTCTCATAGATCACCTTGTTGAAGCCCTAGTTATAGCTTTTAGCATCTATCAACTCATTGTTCAATAATGTGTAGGTCAACATGAATTATAGAGTTTTCTTATTTGTATCATGCATTCCATGTTCTATGGAAATCAACACAAATTCTCTCTCTTTTGCTAGTTTGAAAATTCTTTGCATTTGGTTCCTCATTTCTCTAGTAATGATTTAACATTCTTTGTATTTGTTTGAACACAAATACAATGAATTTACAATTCTCTACTAATGATTCTCCTATTATTTTGGTGTCACTAGACACATCTTCCTTTTCACCTATGTCAATTGACATAGCCATGACCTTTGTATTCTCGAGATTGTAGGGCCATGTTTTGGTAGGCTTTGATGTTGTTTCAGTGCTCTTCATGTAGAAATGTTGTATTAAGGGTTATGATAGTTAAGATCATTAGGAGTTACAAGTCAGATAAAGGTTACATTGGTTTAGAATTTTGCTTTATAGGGATTAGGGGTTAATGTTTATAGGGGTTAGGTATGGTGAGAATTAAGGGTTAGGTGTTAGGGATGATAAGGGTTATAATGTTATGGAGTAAAATGGTTATATGGTTTGAGTATTATAAGGATTAATGTTTGTGAGATATAGGTATTAGGTGATTATAGTTAATAAGTTAGGCTTTAGCTATTTGGGGTTTATAAGTTAGAAATTATAGAGGCTATAAGTGATTAGGGTTAACATAGGTGATAGACTAGTACTAATAATGGATAGATGTAATAGTTAATGTACATGTTTGGGGTTATAAGGGTTAAAKATTAGGGTTAAATTTTCAAGGGTTTAGGGGTTTGGGATTCTAAAAATTGTAGTGGTTATGAGTCAAATGTGTCCGGGGAAATAAATTATAGTGATTATAAGGGTTAATGCCCATAGGTTCTTACGGGTTAGATGGTTACTTGGTAATAGTGGTTGTACGTAATATTATTAAAAATTATAGTTAAAGGGGTTTAGGAGGGATCTAGAAGAGATTTGGTGAATATATCTACTTGTTGATCTACTAAAGGAACAAAGATTCATACAAGCTGTCCTTGAGCACGAGGTTGCCAAATTTAGTGCATCCAAATATCCATGTGTTGTTTCATCTGATGATTCATTGGATTATGAATAAGCTCACTGGTATTTTTATTGTCACAACGGTGGAATGAGTTTGTGGAGGAAGACAAAGTTGATCAAGCATCATCTGTATCTAGGGAAGCTGCTTCCCGACATGAACTTCACTAGCATAGTTTTTGTTAGTGGAGAAGAGAATAACAACTTGTTTCTTCTTAGAACACTAACAAATTGGTCCAGAGCAAAGAGAAAACAAGTAGCCGAAGGTTGATATTATCTCATCAAGATTTCTAACCTAGTGGACATTAAAAAATCCAAGGAGGTAGATATGAGTATGATTGGGCATGGATGGTACTTGGTTAATCATATTTACAATGGCCGCCGAGGGGGCATCAAACATCGAAATATGTGTGGTTCTCTTTCATATGTTGGACCCTATCTCTGGTTGAACCGATTTCAGGGTGGGAAAGTCATTAAAAAGAAAAGATAACTCTTCCCAGGCCCCCAATGACATCTCCAGATTTCCTAACATTGTCGTCCACCACCATATCTCGGTTCAGGAATATTAACCCAATTCTCTTTCAATGTTCATGCAGAGTGCACCCTTTATACAAGGATTCCCCATCTCTTAGGATCGACTAACCAACCATGTCCAAGTGATGTTCGCATGGAACATTTCCCCACTTCACTATAAAATTAAAATATTGTTATATGTATGTTATGTATATCACATATATATGTTACAAATATATAACATATATATGTTATATATGTAACATATATAACTATATGTTATATATGTAACATATATAATATATATATGTTATATATGTTACATATATAACATATATATGTAACGAATATGATATATATGTAACGAACAAAAATCGACCACACCCTAAAATGATTCACAATATTGCACACAGTGAAAATAGAATCCGACCGACACCATAACACCATCCACAGTCCACAGTTGAACACCAGTGCCATAAAACCATCCACCATCCGATAGGCGCATTGCACAGTCCACAATTGAATAGAACCAAAATCCCTAACCCCATTCACCCTAACTCGTCCTGTTCGAACTTAGTTGACCCCATTCCAAGCATTGATCCCTGAACTTGGATGAATCCATTCGGCCCATTTACATTCATATTGATCCACAAAGGTAGAAAGATACCCCATGAAGAGACGCGGTGACCCCAACAAGGAGCCACAGAGACAAAGAGCGACAAAGAAGCAAAGTAGACCAACAATGGTTTCCATTTCGGTAAATTTTCCTCACTCTTCCCTTTTCAACATTTTCAATCTGAAAAGTCTAGGGCAGACATGCATCATCATTTGAATGATATATTCTATATATTTGATCTAGGGAAACATGTTTGAATTAGATATTATGCATATTTGAGTTAGGGAATATTCGAATTTAAATCTATGCTAACCATCTAAAACACTTCAAGAATCCATCTAAAATATCATAACTGCAAATTTGGCAGTCAAACAGTGTGAAATATCCTACAGTCCAAGTGTTTTTCAAAATTCCACACTCATGAATTCATATAAAATTTCTATAGCAATGAGTAAATTTATAACAACCTCTATAAACATTTTAGTGGCAAATTGTTTGACGAAAGGCCAACACAGTAAAACCAAGAAAAAGACCAAAAATAATTGAGTGGGAATTTTACAATTTTAAATGCACACAAAGATCTTCATTAGGTTGGTAAATTTCTTGTAGCATCATAACATTAGGTTGGTAAATTTATTGTAGGATCATAACATTAGGTTGGTAAATTGAGAACATTCATTTGAGGGATAATTGTTTGTGGGCACCCCCAAACCCTCTAGAATTTAGTGAAATAATGATAATTTTGTAACCAATTTTTAGGTCTTCCCTGCTCTAAAGACCCCATTGATGGTGAGTTGTTTAACCTCTCTTACTTATTTCCTTTATTTACACTTAGAAAATGATATATCTAATTTACTTTCAATATTAGAAGGCATTTTCTTGTCCATAGCTAGTCCCCCCACCAACCCCCTTGGCTCCATCTCGAATTATTTTAATGACCTTAACAAACATAAGCACTTTAGGCAATTTTTTTTAGACTTCTTCTTAGGGTCATTTGTGGGTAGAAGGGATTGTGACTTATTATCTTTGACCAAAACATTATTTGTTTGGACATGGACCAACTCAATATCATTAGAAGCAAATCTCGTATATACAGAGGGTACACTACATTCCCCCAGAACAATCTTATTCTAAATGATCTCCCCCATCTCCTATAATAACTCTTTTGAGCCAGACATTCCCTCAACCTTTTTGATCCAATTCAGGACTCAAACATCGAATGAGGACCATCACTTTTTAAGTCCATATGTTTAGTAGTAGCCTCATAACCAATTAGAATTGATAATCCACTAGGAACATTATGAAGGTGCAAGAACATGTATGAGATGTACATACCTCTTTTATATGGAGATGTTGTTGGAGTTAATGTGTCAGATTATGTAGAATCCTTTCTAGATTCCAACTGATGAGGATAATTCTTCAGACACCCAACTTCATGACAAAACACACAACAAAAAAAGAGTCTCCAACACTCTAATTTTTGTTGGAATTTCCAATTTCTCCATTCTGCATCCATATCCAACTTTTATAATAGACCTTCTATAAGGTCTAAATATATAAGGTCTTCCCTGCCCATATGCCCTCATAATTGCAAGATTGAGTACACCTTTTTCTCCCTTCCCCATATGCCCTAAGAATACGCCCTAAGAATTGTTTTTATGCAATATTTAGATCCCTAAGAATTGGATTGCGTACACCTTCTTATCCCTTGCCCATCGATGTCCAACAAGGTCAATGGATGGCCTTAAATGGATTACTTCAACCTCCTGTAGCTCTGTTTGTCACTTGTAGTTGACTGGTAGAGAAGAAACTAGTTCAAATAGGCAGAAAAAATTAGAGAAAACCCACAAAAAATTCCTTCCATAAGACAACTGGCACAATGTTCCCTTGACTTGCGATCCATGCCAAAATCATGATTTTGAATTGTGTTGACTGAGTCAAACTTGGTTAATGTGAGTTTGAATCAGTGACCTTTGGATTATCTTGTTTGGAGACTGATCCAATTCAAACTCGGAAAATTGTAATTTAAAGTGTGATTCTTGTTTCACTAAAAATAACTCTTTAACCAAAACTATCATAGATCTCCCATAATTTTGTAAATTGTATCTGTTGAAGGTAATAGATTTTGATGTTTGTTTAAACAAAATGACACTTGTTATGGGAGAGCCTCGAGGAAGTCACAAAGTATGTGTATACATTGCGAACTTTTTTTCACAAAATTAGGATAATGTGGGGAAGATTGGCCATACTCATCCTGTTGTCATGTCCAGTGAATTACAAAATCAAAATTTTTGTCGAGTCCTATATTGTATACTAGGAAAATTGTTAATAGTAGTGACGCATTAAAATCCATTTGCTAATTTAAAACATGTTCAAGTTTTCTTCTTTTATTGGTGAGTTTGGTTGTGGATGTTATTTTGGAAAAAATAAGAATTCTGCTCAAAGAGTAGTTCAAAATTTGAAAAGGGTAGTTATCTCCTTGAGATACTGAGAATTTATTTTATGTCAATTGATAAATATTAATGTTTCAATAGTCCCTTAATCTTATTCTAGGTGCAACAATTGTTAATCTTTCACCACCATGATTCCAAAATATCACCGGGATCCAATAGTGTCATTGTCATTGTCATTTGTATCCTCAGAAGGTGTAGTATTTCCCTTGGTAGAATAGATTCTTCCTTTGATCCCACAGGTAGAACAAATTATGCCTAGTAAATCCCCTTGGTAGACTAGAAGCTGTAGTTTTCTTCTAAGAGGTCATATTTTCAAATCCAGAGGGGTTTGGTAGGGTATGTATACCTCCATAGACTTTACCAGTAAAATCGCTGGGTGGAGGGGGTCTCATACACCAATTTGGTGTTTGGCTTGGCTATGACCTTAAAAATAACTACTAAAAGGGGACAGTAAAGAGAACCCATCAATCAACACAAACATGCCCCATATCCTTTATTTTGACAAGATCTTTGACAATTTCTTGATCTTTAGAGATGCTCTGTCCATCCCCATAATTTCTTTTGATATTGATAAGAATATTACTCCATCATGTTAGGAGGTCCTTATTCTCATATACCAGTCGTAATTATCTTTTTTCTAGCATTTAATGAGTTCTCCTTGACTGACCATATTTATCTTTCTTAAAACTATAAATACTAATATCCCAATCACCCTCACTTCAATGCCGAATTGAGCTACATCATTATGAATCACTACACCAATCCTTATTGATCCATGTTGATGATAAGTAATGCCAAAGTCATCAGGCCATCGTCTCGTTCTAGATCACTAATAACCCTATCACTACCTAGCATTACAAGTTCATAATTTGTTGTAACAAATCATTTCCACCCAGGTTCTACTCTCATCAAGGTCAACTCCTTGTCATCCACAACTTCCCATCATACTAAGAAGTTAATCTAATGTCATCTCTTCTTTCATACATTTTTGTTGTAGGTTTCCCTGTTGGGTCACTTGAACCAACTATTTGTACAATATTCTTTGACGCATTTCTATTAGGTCCTTCATGGTGACATTAACTTCTTTTTCATTATTTGAAGCCATCATATAATTCTTAGAAAAGAATGCCCATGTTGGTGTATGCGTATCTTTTGATCCCAACAGCTTGAAGTAAGCTGCCAAACATTTTTTGAGGATGGAAAATAAAATCTCGAAAAGACCTAAATAACCTTCTAAAGTGTCTCCCATAGTGTATTATCTTTCTATATTATTTTCTATTCGATTTCAGAAAACCATTCTTTCCATCCATGCAAATTTTCAAAATTAATGTTTATAAACATGTATATTACCTTACCCATCAAGTTGGTGAAGAATGACAATATGATTTGGAAATCCACTGAACATATGCTTCTATCAATTGACTTCTTTGAAGTCATTGAGATAGTGGCACATGGGACTTTTGGCGGGCATTTGTTGTCTGAAAACATTTGATGTCAACATATCCCCCTTGCAGTTCTATAGAGGAACTCCAAATACAATACATTATGTGGTTCTTTTTTATGGACATGGTTGTTAATTTCCGTACAAATATAACATAGCTAAATCCTTATTTTTTTATAATTAGATCACCAGACAAGATGTAAGCAACCAACAATTTTTTTCTTTTCCAAGGTATTATCAATATGTACAATAGATCCACGAGTTCAAGAAGATGTTTCTTATCAGCAAGCCTGAGGAAAATATAATATTTTCTATCCAGTTTAAAATTTTAAGGCATATCTAGACCAATTTTTTTCCATGAAAAAAACATTATATTCAATATTTCAAAACTGAAATCAGAATATTCATCATGTCCTAACTATATTTCTAGATCCATACCTCTCATCTTTCTTCCAACCAAAAAGAGGCAAAACTCAGAGAAAAGTTTCCTCATAACAGATCTTGTTTGAAATATTACAGTCATCTGGAGGCTCTAGGGCCCACCAATCTATGCTTAAAAGAAATTGTATATTTTATTCACCTTTGAGGAGACTCAACCCTCTACTTATTATTTACCTCAATATGAATCAACCATTTTGTAAAATAATACTGCAATGTATAATTATTTTAGTGGTGGGCCCCACTACCACATGACATTTAATCATTACTCCACATCATATCCAACTATCATAGACTCGTACCTTTGTGGACTTGATGCATCCTACCATGGAGAAACATGAGAGTGGATGTAGTTGTATTAATGTGATCACTAGGTGTTCTCTCAATCTTATTTTCTTCAATCCCCTTGTAGTACATGAATATTCCATGTGTCATTATATTGGGATTTTGAGATCTTGGACTCTCTCTAATAACAACTCATTGTATCCTTAAATTCTCTTGGTTTCCCTATTCCCCATGCACACAAAAATCTGATGCAATATGCTTCTAGCAAGTGTCAAGTGTCTAACGAACTTAAGCCATGGAACCCCAGGCCCACCAAGACATCCAAACCTAAAAAATTATGCATTAGGATTAAGTCTAGGTACCATGTTTTTAAGAAAGCTCTTGCGTTGGAGATATTTGAAATGACAAATCTGCTCAATTCCTATGGATCCGAAGTATTATTAGAGCCTAGTGAAATCTTGTTTGAGTCCAATTCTTCAAAATACTTGGAATTTTTTTGATAAGGGTGTCTTCTAACTTAGCTTACAAAATGTGTAGTGGTCCCATGTGGCACACTCTAGAGCCACCACTACTCCTTCCAAGTTCATTCATGTTGATGTTGCATTTCCATGTGGTGGAATTTAATTGGACCTTGTGTTTAATGAGCCAACCATGTTGACATCATCATAATGACATGACAATTTATGAGCCTTCCACATGTCTTTTTGGAAACATAAAGAGAGAAATACTCTAAGAGATATGAACCTAAGAAAGATATGAAATACAATTTATGTTAAGGTGTTGGGTTTGTGGGAAGATATTTGAAGTTAGGATATTACAAAGTGTGAAATCCATTATGGGTTTGTAGGGATAAAAATATTTATTTGATATGATTGACACTGAGGGTTTGGCATATGGAAAGAGATTGGTGGATGATCCTTTTAGGCTCCAAGTTGTGACCCTTTTGAGATTCAAAATATTCTTGTTGGTTTTTATAGACAACAAGTCAATAAGAAACTCGTGACATGAAAAGGAGAAATAAGACATGAATTTTAATAAGTTATTTTTCCCTTCAATGGTAGGTCTGTAGCTAGAACTCTAGGCTTCACAAATACTAATAGGCCTTAGTAATATAAAAGGGCATTAGATTTGTAGCTCGTATGAATTCGACTTCCTACCAACCAATAGGTACATAGTTTAGACAAGTAGCTAGCTCATACATGACCAACTGACATCCAACCAATAGGCACAAACCTCAGACAATTAGCTAGCTCATACACTTTCTAGGCTTATTGATGACGATAGGTTAGGTCATCCATATTCAATATCATCCTCGTAGATGTTAGATGGGTTTGACATGGGAATGAATAATTTAAGAGTGCATACCCATACTGTCATTTCACTCTCAACAAAAAGATTATGGGATGATGCCTTTACCGTCCAACAAATATCCATTTAATTTAGAAGGAATAGTAGAGAGCTTGAACTTTTAATGAACATAAACCTTAACAAAATCAAGGTTTAATGGACCCCATCATTCTCATGTAATGTTATAGAAGAAAAACTTTTGGATCTACAACTTTTGCAATAGTTAGTGCCTAAAAAACAAAGGTGCATATCTAGATGCTAACATGGCCTTTACTTCCATGGCTTAAATGATGTAACCCAACATTTAAATCAAAATATAGGTCCCAATTATTATGGTCAAAACAATCAAGTTAGCTTGTTATATTGGATCTAATAATGTATAGGATCCATGGCCTGAAGTAATGATAGATATGTTCTAAATAACATAATAATTCATAAGCACACCATAATCATGATAAAGGAAATGGAAGAGATATGGGCTAAGGGATTTTACTTTGGGTGTAACAAAAAATGGTATTGGTGGAAAAAATGTTCCAAAAAAAATGCTTTTCACCTCAAGAATAATGACAAGGATGAAGAGGAACCTCAATAAGATTTGAGAGAATAGTTTGAGTGCTCATTAAATAATGAAGCAAAATTTGTTATAGTTGTATTGGTCAATGTAGAATACAAAAAAATGGTTTTTCCCATAGTCTATGATTCATAGTTTGTTAAAAAAAATGATGCTTGTCTACCAAAAATGCAATTCTATCCTTTGTAGAGGATTGTGAAATTTTACTAGTACAAAGCCTATAGATGAAACTTAATACTAGATAGACTTTGTAGTGCATGAAGACCTGAAATTAATGAAAAACATGCATATTGTGAGCTTCCTCTTTATCCATTGGATAGGGATAAGAGTCTCGGGCCTCCCCAAACATGTCCAAATCTAGAGGAATTTGATGAACATATTCTTTTTCTTTGTTTTCCATAGGCATTTAACGGACATACATCTTGGCATTGAAAGAAACATATTGAAATCTCTTTGAAAAATTTGAGATTTTCTAGTGCAACATATGCACTCTTCCTTTAAAGCATTGATTTCCCTCTTATGTTGTAATAGAGAATCTATGATAAAATCAAACCTTGAATTATGATTATCTTCCTAAACATGGATTCTACTAATATATGAGAAGATAGAGGCTTGGTTCTCAGAAATTAGGTCCTCCTGTTTACGAAGAAATTGATAGATTTATATTATTTTACAATAGGGGTAGTGTCCAAGTTGGCTATGGCTCTCCATGATACCTATAAACTAGAGATATTACAACCAATGTGGGTGAATAAAACAAAATTCTTCTTCAATAGACCCCCCTACGTGGGACTTTAAGATTATGTTTTTTGTACTTTCTCTTTGTTGTCCCAATTAGTCCCTATATGGGACTTTTATCTCGTGTGTTATGAACTTTCTCTTTATTGGTCCAATTAGTCGCTACATGGGATTTTTAGCTCCATGTACACTTTCTCTCTATTGGTTCAATAATACATCTACAAAATAGAAAAATATTTTTTAAGTTTACCTAGGACATTTGAAAATTCCATATTAATCTATGTTTTGAGAATATTTAGTATGTGGATTTATTGTTTTTTTTATTGGATTTGGGAAAATTTCTCTTGGGATTTCTAGGGTATTATGTCAAAAGATAAAAATAATAATTTTCCTTCAACTCTATAAGTTTTAATAGAGGCTACCTATTCAACTATGTAATTTTTAATGGAGGCTACCTATTCATATATGAAGGTGGAAGGAGGTGGAAATTAGATGAATATGAGGTAAATGGAGGCTACCTATTCATATATGAAGGTGGAAGGAGGTAGAAATTAGATGAATATGAGGGAATATATGTTTATTTTCCAATTTTCAAAAAACTTGTAGATTACCAATTCATGTATGAGGGAATGCATGAGGTGGAAATGAGATGAATATGAGGGAATTTATGTTCATTTTCCTTGTTCAATATGGTTTAGCATGTGTTTTTGTTGTTGTCGGGATTTGGTGGTCCATGCTTGTCATGGTGTAGCCTAGAATTTGGTGGGTGGTG
>ML789817.1:196642-213487 GCA_009831015.1 Picea engelmannii
GCGAATGCGCGCTTCCCTCACATCTCTTCTCAGAGATAAGCCGCCACCATTCCAGCAAGCTTGTTTCCGCTGCATTTTACAATTTTAGCTTATTTTGTTATTGAATAGAAAACCAGTTTTACTGTATCTTTGTTATTTTGTGTTAAGAAACTCTTAATAATCTGTATTCATTTCATTCTGCTCATAAAATCCGGATCAGTGGTATCAGAGCGGTCTGCTCCTTGTCGTCTTAATGCATGTCCCCAACGAGGTCGGAGTACAAAGGGTTGGGTCTCGATCTTGTTTCTCTTGAGGACAAAAGCTCTCACACACCCAAGAGACCTCCCATGGCAGGAGAAAAGAAAGATGACGGGATAGGATATCCTTTCAAACTGTTGATTAAGGAAGCCCTCATGCAATAAAGGAACGAGATGATGGATAGTTTCGCACAAATCCTTCGGCGACTACCAATAGGCGATGCATCTTCTTCGAACGGAGGTGCTGCTCCCTTCAAGGTACAAATAAACTTTGATATTCCTATATTTGAAGGTCAGATAGATGCAGATGTTATAGACAAGTGGTTGAATCTATGAGAAGGGTATTTTTCTGTTCATAAATTTTTGAATAGAGAAAAGATTACTTTTGCGCTCCTCAAAGTCATTCCCCAGGTCAAAGATTGGCGGGAAATTTTCTATAAGCAAAAGGAAACAGAGGAAACCTCACTATTTTCAGTCATGACCACCTGGGAATCCTTCAGGTATGCTATTAAGGAATAGTACTACCCTGTCAGAAGTTATGATGACCTGTATACTAAATGGACCACACTGCGGCAAGAAAGAGACCAAGCACTGCCAGATTTCACAAATATCTTCCATACCTTGCGCACCAAGTTGGGTATCAAATATTTGGAGCGACATCTGGTGCTCAAGTATCGCAGTGCTCTACATAGATACATCCATAATGAAATGGAATTTCTAGACATCTCAACCTTGGGTGGGACCTACCAATATGCTGTCAAAATCGAGCAGAAGTTGAAACAAAAGATGCGGCAATTTGGGCCTAGGAACCCCTCACAACAAAAGCCAAGAAAGGGTGGCCCCAAACCACCGAGCAAAAGACAGACAAAATATGGACAGTATCAAGACAACCAGTACAAGCCGCAAGCAAAGAAGGACACCGAAAAGACAAAGAAAGATACCGGGAAGTGGTGCGGCTTCCATAAGAGCCCTTGGCATAATACTGCTGATTGTTGCTCAAAGAAGTCACTGGTGGCTGAAGTGAAAGCCTCTGAATCAGATGGAGATTCTGACTCCGAGACAGAACTAGAAAGGGGAAGATGGATCATTGATGCAGAACCCAGTGCCACCGTTGCTACCACCAAGATCCAACCTGGTGAACCAAACGAGCCAGAATAAGGAGAGAACCTCTTCCATTCACAGATGTGGGTAAAAGGCAGCCCACTGCACTTCATCATTGACAGCGGTAGCCATAAGAACCTCATCTCAACAGAGTTCCTCAAACAACTGGCCCTGCCAACAATGTTGCACCCACAACCCTACACCATTGGATGGCTCTGCCAAGGAAGCGATGTCTGCGTTGGCCAATAGTGTCGACTGTCGTATGGCATCAAGCCCTTCAAAGACAAGGTATTGTGTGATGTTTCTCCTCTTGAAGTTTGTGATGTTATTTTGGGCCAACCTTATTTATGGAAACGTCATGTTGTATATGAGTCTAGGCCTCGTAGTGTTATTATTACGTTTAACAGGAAATTGTACAGGATACCCGAGGCAGTCCCACCTAGTGCTATTTCCTTGATCTCTGCTAAGCAATGCAGGAAGGTCATCTCTCAGACGGGGAAGTTTGTCTTCTTCATGATTCACTCTCAGAATAAGAGAAAGATTGCAGCCACATCTAGGGCCTCTGCGGCCAACCTCTCCACACAACAGAAGCAAGTAGATAAGGTCGTGGAAGAATACTCGGATATCTTCTCCTCACCTACAGGGGTACTTCTGCACTGACAGGTCAAGCACCCCATCGATCTGACCCCCGGCGCACCACTGCCCAATGGGACAGTCTATTGTTGCTCTTTGTTATAGAATGAGGAGATCAAGAGACAGATCCAAGAACTACTCCACAAGGGGTACATATGCCCTAGATCATCACCTTGCAGGAGCCCAATTGTGCTGGTATAGAAGAAAGATGGAACCTGGCGACACTGTATTGATTACCGGGTTCTGAATAAAATCACTATCAGAAACCGGTACCCGATTCCCCGAATCAATGACCTCCTTGATCAACTCATGGGGGCCAAATACTTCAGTAAGATTGATCTAAAGTTTGGCTACCACCAGGTCCCGATAGAACAGACAGATGTATGGAAGACCGCCTTCAAGTCAAAGGAAGGAATTTTTGAATGGTTGGTCATGCCCTTTGGTTTGACAAATGCTCCAGCCACTTTCATGAGGATGATGGACGATATTATGCGACCATTCACCAATACTTTTGTAGTGGTGTATCTAGATGACATTCTAATTTACAGCAAGACTTGGGACAAACACTTGCAACATATTCAACAGGTTCTGCACACCCTACAGCTGCACAAGCTATACGCCAACCTGGAAAAATGCTCCTTCGGCATGGATAGGGTCCATTACCTGAAATACATCATTGATCAACATGGCGTACATGTGGATCCAGCCAAGATCCAAGTCATCCATGACTAGCTAGCCCCAACAACACTCACTGAGCTTCGGATATTCTTGGGACTTGCTAATTTCTACCGCAGTTTCGTGTTGGGTTTCTCCCATATTGCATGGGCCCTCAACCAAATAAACAAGGGTGGTGGTAAGGCAAAATTTGTGTGGGGTCAGTCCCAACAACAAGTGTTTGATGATTTGAATCAACGCTTGTGCTCAGCCCCAATACTTTCACTACCAGACCTGCATCATCCCTTTGAGATCGAGACAGATGCTTCAGACTATGTCATGGGCACCATTCTCACTCAGCACGGCCACCCCGTGGCCTATCATAGTGAGACACTGTCAGACACTGTCCGTAAGTACCCTACTTACGACAAAGAAATGTACTCCATTGTGCAAGCATGTCGCCAGTGGAGACATTACATTCTTGGGAAGGAGATAGTCATCTACACTGATCATAAGCCACTTCAGTTCATGCAGACAGAGGGAAAAATGCAAAATGACTTCCATCAAAAGTGGTCCACATACTTGCAGCAGTTCCACCTCAACATCAAGTATAAAACAGGAAGCACCAATCGCGTCGTTGATTGCCTTAGCAGATTGCCAGTCACGACACTCACCACGGTGCTAGACTCTTGCGGCCATGAGACATATAGATGGCCCCAACTCTATGAGACAGACTCTGACTTCTCCACCACCTACCAAATGTTGGGTGCAAATGCAACTGTCAATAATTTCCATCTTGAGGATGGGTTGTTGTGTCGTCTGGGCTATATTTGTGTTCCATCAAGTGAGCGAGAAAAGCTGATATGGGAACCCACTACAGTCAGGTGGTAGGACACTTCGGCATCGAAAAGACAGTGGCGATGCTACAGAAACATTTCTATTGGCCGAAATTTCGAGAGGAGGTCGACAAGTATATCAGGTCCTGCACTGCCTGTGCTATTGCCAAACCGACCACTAAGACATAGGGCTTGTACACCCCTCTTCCTACTCTTGACAGGCCATGGGAATCCATCTCAAAGGAATACATGTCGGGCCTCCCATCCACCAAGCGGGGAAATGACTGCGTTTTTGTGGTTGTTGATCGCTTTTCTAAGATGGCGATTATCGTTGCCTGTAAGAAGAGCATCACAGTAGAGGCCACTGCCAAGCTCTTCTTTGAACGAGTCTGGGTACATTTTGGAATTCCACAAACCATTGTCTCAGATCGGGATAGTCGATTTCTCATCACATTCTGGTCGAGCCTCTGGTCACTACTGGACACCAAGCTCACCAAATCCACGGCCTTCCACCCGCAGACAGATGGCCAAACCGAGGTTGTAAATCGAATGATTGTGCATATTCTTCACATGTATAATTCAAAGAACCCTCGCACATGGGATGAGAGCCTTCTTTATGTCCAGCATAGCTACAACTGAGCCTTGCATAGCTCGATCGGCCATAGCCCCTTTCAAGTGGGGTTGGGATTTGAACCATTGGGTCCCATAGATGTAGCACTTCCCCTTGCGATCACCTCGATTGACTCATCTCCTGCTCCAAATGAAGTTGACAAAGCCACCTGATTCATTGAGCGGATCCAACACATCCACCAACAGGTTCAGGATATCCTACAGAAGTCCAATGACAAGTACAAATAGTGCCATGATCAACATCAGGTGCCTCACAAGTTTCAGGTGGGCGACAAAGTTTGGTTACACTTGCAGAAAGAACGCCTTACAGGACCCCATCGGAAGCTTCTCCCGCTCTGCTATGGACCGTACACTATCACCAAGGCCATGGGGGATAATTCTTTTGAGCTCAACATTCCTCCTTTCCTTGGCCTGCACTCAGTGTTCAACATGGATCTCCTTCGCCCTTATTTCCCACCATTATTGGACACCTCAGAAGTAGCAGAACATATGAAACCAACAGAGCTCAACCCCGACTTCATAAAACAAGCATCCACATCCAATGATCAAATTATGGAAAAACATATCAAGGTCACTCGACAACAAAGGATCTAGCTTTATCGAGTCGTCAAAGCAGGGCAGCTCCTGTACCAAGGCAAGTGGCTCACCCGGGGCCAAATTCAGCAGAAATTTCCTCATCTAATCGGGGACCTCAACGCAATGGAGACCATTGCTTCCTAATGAGGGAGGATTGATCCATATGGATATCGGTGGCCACCCACCTTTTCCAGCTGGATCAAAACAGTTTTCTCACATTTTTGGCACTTTACTATTTTTAACAGTTTTTACTTTTGGGACCATTTTGAGGGCCTAAATGAATGTTTTTTGGGATAGATCTCCTCAATGATAACAAAAGGCATTATTTATCCCCCAAAATGAATCTCCTCGGTGATACCTTTCCAACAAGCTATCACACGCCTAAAACGAAGATCGTATGCAAAAGTTATGACCCCGGGAAGTTGATGTACTAGCTTACCCAAACAGGGCCCACATGACTTTTGGCGTTTCATCTCCTAGGGTTAGGTTTTTGGATGTCTAGGGTTTTTGGCATTCTTTCTTATTGTAAAAATTCCTTTAGAGCCGCATTGTAACCTTCTTCTTGCGAATGTGCGCTGCCGTCACATCTCTTCTCAGAGATAAGCCGCCACCATTCCAGCAAGCTTGTTTCCCTTGCATTTTATAGTTTCAGCTTATTTCGTTATTGAATAGAAAACCAGTTTTACTATATCTCTGTTATTTTGTGTTAAGCACCTATTAATAATCTGTATTCATTTCGTTTTGCTCATAAAATCCGGATCAACTGCACTCCAAATAAAAATAAAAGTGGAAGACATGTGATTAACATTGGTGGAAACCCTGAACAACAACACTAAACCCATTTCTCTTAATCATATGTTGTCAGATTAGAGGGACTGGCATTTCACTTTTCAATCCAAAAAATAGCCTAGAAGACGATCTATCAATAACATCAAGACTTTCATCAACCTTGTTCATATGCAAATTACTGGTCATCCACGAGTTTCATCTCTTATTGAGCTCCTACGATCCTATAAATATGTCCACAAACCTCATCGTTTTTCCATTCAATCAATATTGTTGAGATATAGTTTCGTTGAGTTCGCCTGATTTATTTGTTCCATAAGCATTTGGAACAATGCCTTCAGTTTATGGAAGTGCTTGCAACAACCGTCCTAGTTGGGGTAAGCATTTTCTTATAGTCCAAAGAGTTGCATAAGTTGGGGAGAAGAAAAAGGATAATGGTCAATAATATTTTGTCCTCTGTAATACTTTTGAAATATTGGCCATGTCAATGTCTAATCTTCTAGTAGGTACATGCAACTGAGTCTTATGGTACATACAGGCAACTGAGTCTTCATGCTAAACAATTTTATACTTGAAAATGGGGAAACTAGGGAACAACGAGACACTACTGGAACAAAGGCTTCTTACCTTTTTGGTGAGGACTTGTTTCTTATAAACTCTCCTTGTTGGTAGAATATGCATTCTCTCATGTCCATTGTGAGTGTGGTGCTGATTGGCATAGAGAACTATATAGAATGGTGCAATAATATAAAAATCACATTGATCTTCAATGACCTATGGAAAGCATGGATGATTTATGGATGGAAATTTATTTTAAAATTTAGAAACCTTGGCGAATATTACTAATCCTTCATATGCCAACTATAAATGTTTGGCAACATTTTTGTAAAAATATTCAAATTTCTAAGGATTTTATATAGTTTGTATAAAAATTTGGCGATTTTTAAGTTAAAATAATTTTATCCTATAGAATTTGGGCGAATCATTTTTATAATAGTGAATATTTTTTGGGGAAAAACCATGGAAAATTAGCCCATGAGTGAAATTTATCCCCTAAAATCATCCCTGGAAATTAATTTCTGAAGCAACAATAGTCCCTGAGAAAATCATTGAAGAAGAAGACTGTTCTTTGAATCTGTTGCCTCAGAATCAATGTCGAAGAGTAGTAGACCAAGGAACAGACCATTCATTCCAAAATCAAACAAAGAACGTTCCATATGGGAGGACAAACACTAGAAATCATATACTATCATCTCTTTAAGTGAATATGTGAACCATCATATTCTTTTTATTAACAAATCCTATAGCTCTTTGAAGAGATTGAATGAATTATATGACACACACTCTAAACTAGAACTCATACAAGTAATGGTGAATCTCTTAAAATTAGAGTTGAAGAATGATGACCCTATGAATTTAGATTCATAAATCAAAGCCATAGTGAATGACATTGAGGACACTTGAGTGAAGATATATCTCCCTCTCACAACATTCATTAAGTCCGGGTCTATCCTACACATTTTCACTATCTTGAATCACTGTAAGGAAGTGGTCAAATGAAATTTATCTCATTTGAGAAGTTGATGGAGAAAGTTGTAGAATGTGGGAAAGTCTTTGGAAATAAGTCATCTCATTCAACTGGTGAGGGTGAGTGCTTAAAACATAAAGAGAAGAGGAAACCACATGATTCTTCTAGAGGAGAAAGAAAAAAAAAGAGGAAGTGGAAGAAATACTTTGAGAGGTAGGGGGGTAGACACAACCAAGGTGATATATCCAATCTCCACTGTACATGTTGAAAAAATAATGGGTCAAATGAAGTAGTTGACTGTAAAATTCCATGACATAATATCAAAGAAGACAAACAAAACATGAAAGAGGACAAAGCTAAAAATTTAGAACCAACAAAACGTAATCCACCTGAATCTTCTCATTACATTCTTTCCCATTGCAATATAGAAACAATTGAATATTTATTTAACAATTCATATAATTTGTGGAAAGATACATATGGATTTTTGAAACATGTGCAACCTCCCACATGATATTTCGAAGAGACTTCTTTGAGGACTTCAATGTCAATGTAGATGGCATAATGAATTTTGTAGATAAGTTGGGTCTCAAACCTTCAGGAATGGGATGTTAGAATATAGTAGATGGTGTCCTCGTTTTACCATTGACGATACCCTCGTCACCCAACCACAGGCCGAAGCCTCCCTCTGAGCACCTTAACCTTGACCGAGAATTCCTCTAGAAGCAAACCCTAGGCTAGATAGCCAAACAAAGAGTAGTGCATCAATCCCCAAGGATAGTGCATCACAAAAGACTGATTAGATGTTCCAAACACTAGCCAAGAGATGTCTAAGCCAATACTGAAACTAGTTGTTGCTGCTGCTGCACCTGCAACCCTCCTCCAAACCTGCGCACCAACTGCAACTGCGGTGCGCACCAACTGGGAAAACTGCAGTCTTGAGTTGTGACAAATGAGAACTGTTGCCCTGTATTTATAGTAATCCTGCCAGTTTACTGGGGCCGATTTCTCTTTCTCGGTATGTTTCTATTCAGTATATTACTATTAATTTTGGCCGACTTCTTCTCTTGGAGGCTAATAGCCTAATATAAATTTTCTTCTTGATCAGACAAGGCTTCTAGGGTTATTAGCCAACTCATTAGAGTTTCTCTTGCTTTCCAGAGTCTTCTATTCTCGTTAGGTTCACACATCGGGGTAAATACCTCCCGTAGCTACCATAATATTAACACTCCCTCCTATCTAGAGAGGTATTTACAGGTAATGGACTTGAGCACAAAACATACCATTTACCCGGTAGCATCAATATAGTCATATAGACTATTTCATGACTAAATCATGAGCATCACCATCACCATCAACTGCATCATCTTCTCGAAAACATACTTCATCTGAGTAGTTAGATATGATGCTGGATAATTCACTCTCACCATGGAGTGATACAAGAGGAGGAAAAGCTCTAAACTGTTTTCCGTCTGGAAAATATTTGTTCATCATTTATCTGAATGATCATCTCCAATACTTTGCTGATAGTCTTCAAGGAAATTAGAGCAAGGATAGAACACACCTGTGTCTATTCATAGTATTACACAACTACAATTCAGTGGTTAACTACCACATCAAGTAACACACAAGTACTTGATCAACAATGTATAGTTGCGAGCAGTGAAACACATTCACCACAATAGTCCTCATCTACTATCATATCGTATTCATAAAAAACATCTGAGAGCATCCTGCATAGAAACAATGTTATGATAAAAACTGTATCATCTGGGCCAATGTTTCACTCACGTCTGTGAGATCTCAAAGAATGTCTTCCACCACAGTAGTCTTCATCTACATAGAACCAATGTTATGATAAAAACTGAATCAACTGGGCCAATTTTTCACTCACGTCTGTGAGATCTGAAAGAGTGTCTACCCTCAGTATAGAATATCAACAATAATCATCTGGGCCAAACTTTCACTCACATCTGTGAGATCTGAAAGAATATCTTCCCTCAATATATAACATCAATAATAATCATCTGGGCCAATATTTCACTCACATCTGTGAGGTCTGAAAGAATGTCTGCTCGCAACATAGAATATCAATAATAGGCTATCTACCCCATTATTCTCAGCCAAGGAAGAAGGATTGTTTATGCTTTCTGAACCTAGACCATTTCCCACCCTGGGCCATTTTTCCGACACTAAACAAAGTGTAACCTGGAGAGAATGAATCTTCCCTTGATAAATTCTTGGACCATTCCTTACCCTGGGCCATTCCTCCGACACTAAACGAAGTGTAACCTGGAGGGAATGAGTCTGCCCTAAGGAATGACTGTCCTGGACTATTCCCCACCCTGGGCCATTCTTCCGACACTAAACAAAGTGTAACCTGGAGAGACTGAGTCTGCCCTCGAGGAATAACTGTACCTGATTGTTGAGCCTAGACTACTCCCCACCTTGGGCCATTCCTCTGACACCAAACAAGGTGTAGCCTGGAGAGAATGAGCTTGCCCTCAAGGAGTAATTGTCTGGACCATTCCCCACCCTAGGCCATTCCTCTGACACTAAACAAAGTGTATCCTGGAAAGAATGAGTCTGCCCTCGAGGAATGTATGTCCTGCATCAACCTCCAAAATGAATGATTCTTCAAAACTACTCACAACTGTGAACTTCGAAAGAATGACTGCCCAGCGAGGAAAACCATTCTACTTGACCACTAAACAGAGTGACTGCCAAGAAGAATGATTGTCCTAGACCACTCCCCATAATGGGAAGTCATTGTCTATGATACATCAGCAATCAATCTGCCTCCCATGTTAACTACAATGGGAATCCACTATCTATCAGAAATCTCAATCCACTTTCCGAATAGGAAAGCATCTATCCAATCTGGACTTTTACAAAGATAAATGCTCCCTCCTAAATGGAGAGTTATTTCAATCACAAAAATAAATGTTTGCGTACCTTATTCTAGCTTGGAGAGTCTTCCCTTTAATAGAGTTATTTCCACGATCTCTAGCTTGAGTATGCAAGTTCTTTCATCTTGAATATGGGCTTTACCAAAATGTATGCTCATCTCCTCACTTGTGGAGATATGTATTGGAGAATCACTTTCTCCTTTCTGGACTTCATCATGGATAATGTAATGCTTGTACTATAGTCTGGAACACTGTGAAGGCTTCTTCTAGATGTGAACAATAGAGTATATCATAGTTGGAGGACTGGAACATATCCATGTGGCACTTCTTTTGTCATCATGAGATCTGATCTTCTGATCTTTTGAGTAGTCATATTGATGTTATACGAAATCTTCACCATGCTTCTACTGTGCACTGGAGGTTCTCCACCAAGTTGTCTTCTTCTTATCTGCATACAGGAGTATCTTTCTGGTATGCCTCAAAGTATTGATATTTCTCTGCATGCACTCTCTACTCAATTTCTTCTCGAGAACATTCTTTTCATTCATCTGATTTAGAATTCTGACTCATGGATGTTGCAGATAATATAATGACTTTTATAGAGATAAGTCTGGTGTACTGGAACAATCAATCATCATAGTCTTCTCCCTCCATCTGGGAGAACCTCTGGTTCTGGATCTTGCAATGCTTTCATTCATAAGTCTTCCGTACATTGTTCTTCATCATGACTTTCAGTTCTTCTGCTTGATTGCATTTAGTGGGTTCATATCAGGCTGACAATCTTGATACAATGACTGGTTGTTCTGGCTTCTCTTTCTTTCTTGGAATTTTCATGTTCTTCTTCATTTTTTTCATTATCTCTTGCGTTCATGGAGTTTCTTGTAGATTCCATGTTCTAGAGATTCCACTTCTTCCTTTCATCATAGGATCACGGATCTGGATGGACAACCAAGAATACTTTAAGGCTTCTCTTTGAAAAGGTATTCTTCTGCTGTTGAGCTGAACATGTGTTGTCTTTCATCATTGTTACCATGGATATATGCCTTTCATCATCTTCAATGGATCATAGGATTAGCTCCCTCCTAATCCTTGCTTCATGTAAGAGTGCATAGAACTTGTTCCCTTCATCTGACTGCTTTCGTCTCCATCCTTATTGTCTTCTAGAATATATAATAGAGTCCAGGATTCCATCTGCATCCTTATTGTCTTCTGCAATATATAATTGGCTCTCTTGTCTAATAGAGTCCACGCTTATGTCATTGTCGTCATAATTGTTTCTTCATTTTCCTTTCGATTGTTGACTTCTTTCTGTCTTTAATTTTTCCAAGTCTCTTGAAGATTGATTTCTGATTTTGGTCTTATCTTGTAGTGTCTTCCACATTATTTGTATTTCATCCTTTCATATGTATTATCTAATGATATTCATCCTTGTCTTGTTGTTCTTTCATAGGTATAGTTCTTCTTGGAACACATTATCTTCCAAAAGATAGACATACAGGATATGTACAGAGACGATGCAAGCAAGATATGTACAAGAAAATAAGAAGAGTGTTGTTACCTTTTAGTAGAAGAAGTCTCTCCCATCCTGCTTAGTCTTCTTAGTAGCTTCCTTTTCTTTGGAAATCAATGCTTCATGTTTCTCCTTCCTTTTATTTAGCTCAGGACACTGATTCCTATAGTGACCATACTTCTGACAGTTGAAGCATTGTATTTATGAAATGCCTTTCTTTTGATTTGGCTTCCTCCTTGAACCAAACTTCCTTTTGTTTCTAAAGTTCTTGAATCTTGTTGTGAAGGCTTGATCATCATACTTCTTTTGAGGTTTCTCTTTTGCATTGATCCTTGATTCTTCTTGAGCACAACAAGTCCAAAGTTCTTCAAATGTCGGGTACTCCTTTCTTGTGTTCATGCTTGCGGAAAATGAATCCCATGTCTTGGGAAGACCATTGAGTACTATGTTCACCAATTCCTTTTTTGAAGTGATCTCTTCAATAACTTGTAGTTGATCTCTTAGTTGGGAGATCCTTACAAAGTATGATGTTATGCTGTCGTCATCATTCATCTTCATGTCACAGAGCTCATTCTTCAGACTCATAACTTGTCCACTGTTTCTGACTGAGAAGAGATTTGTTAGGGCATCATACATCTTCTTCGATGAGTCAAGATGGGAGATGTAGGGAATCAAGTGGTATTTTATGGAATCCACTATGATACTCATTGCATTGATGTCAACGTCTTTGAGCTTCTCCATAGCTGCAACATTTTGCAGTTGCTTCTCTTCTCCTTCTTGAAACTCTGGCTTCACGATCTTTCCTTTCACAATATCCAACACTTTATTCTTAGCAAGGATGAGGTCAATCCTTGTCTTCCACGCTCTCAAGTTGGAGGCTCCTTCTAGCTTGTTCTGAGACTTCATAGAGTTCATCATGGCTTTTCTTTCAGAAATCCAAACTTCACGTCTTGGCCTTCTCAGAGTACCAGGAGATGCGTTGGGCTAGGGTGCACTGATCTATCCGGAGATTAGGTCAATATCGTCACTTAAGGTGCCTCAACTTTAGGGTTTCTGCAACTGCTTCTCCTAGTAACCCTAGCTGCATTGCTTTCAGAAACTGCTCCTGCTAGTAACCCTAGCGACAGTTCCTCAACGAGCTCAATATCTAGCATCTATGTTTCCTTCCAGCGTTTTAGGCTGACTGAAGGGGTGTGGGCCCATAACCTATTAGAATATAGAAGATGGTGTTCTCGTTTTACCATTGACGATACCCTCGTCACCCAACCATAGGCCGAAGCCTCCCTCCGAGCACCTTAACCTTGAATGAGAATTCCTCCCAAAGGAAACCCTAGGCTAGATAGCCAAACAAAGAGTAGCGCATCAATCCCCAAGGATACCCCATCACAAAAGACTGATCAGATGTTCCAAACCCTAGCCAAGAGATGTCCAAGCCAATACAAAAACTAGCTGTTGCTGCAGCTACACCTGCAACCCTTTTCCAAACCTGCGCACCAACTGCAACTGTAGTGCGCACCAACTGGGAAAACTGCAGTCCTGAGTTGTGACAAATGAGAATTGGCACCCTGTATTTATAGTAATCCTACCATTTTAGTGGGACTGAATTCTCTTTCTGGGTATGTGTGTGTTCAATATATTATTATTAATTCTGGTCGACTTCTTCTCTTGGAGGCTAATAGCCTAATATAAATTTTCTTCTTGAGCCGACAAGGCTTCTAGGGTTATTAGCCAACTCATTAGGGTTTCTCTTTCTTTCCGGAGTCTTCTATTCTTGTTAGGTTCACACATGGGGTTAAATACCTCCCGCAACTACCATAATATTAACATGGGCACCATCAGACTTAAGTTGCATGGATTCATGTATTTTCTTCTGCATAATGTGCTCTATTTTCCTAAGATGCAAAGGAACTTGTTGTCTCTTGTGCACATCCGATAAAAAGGCACTTTGTTCATATGTTCAGTAGAAAATTTGAAATATAGAAGGATTGTAACAACATGGTTGTCATGACGGGAATGGAAGATGGAATACTAATGAAGATGAATGGGAAATTTTCCCATACACAAAATGTTGCATACCTCTCTCATCAAGGTGAAGGTATAATGTCGTCTAGTCTTTTGTGGCATGCTATATCTGGACATATTAACTATGACAATATTTGTTTGTTGAGAAATAATCGTGTTTCTGGTTTTTCTACTATTCCTAGGAAATTGAAGGAATGTAATGTTTGTATCCTTGCAAAGCATATCAAACATCGATTTCATGATTCTACTTCTAGAACATGTAGAAAACTTGAAATAATTCATCCTAATTTGTGCGTCACTATGCATGTTCCTTTCGCAAATGGAAATAACTATATCATGTATTTTATTGATGATTACACTAAGATATGTTGGGTATACTTATTGAAAGATAAATCACAAGATTTTGAAACTTTTAAAAAATTTCATGTTAGCTCTCTTRGCAATAATAATKSAAAATGAAGCTCAATATCATATTAGCTCTCTTAGCAATAATAATGGAAAATATACCTTCACCAACATTGGGTCAAGAATCAAACCATAGTTCCATACAATCCTCAATAGAATGGTGTAGCTAAATGAATGAACATGACACTCCTAAATATGGTTCATTCCATGATGTTTTTCAAAAATGTAAAATTGATGTTTTGGGATGATGGAGTTCTATATGCAATTTAAGTGAAAAACAAGTGTCCATYTMATGCTCTTAAAAACAAAACTCATGAAATGTGATATGGTCGTATTCCTTTGGTAAGGCATTTTAGGGTCTTTGGTTCCACCTGCTATGTCTTGATTCCTAAGGAGAAAAGAAGTAATCTTGATGCAAGGAGTCAAAAGTGAATCTTCTTGGGGTACTCAAATGCCACCAAAGGGTATTTCTTTATGAAAATACAAACGATAAATTCATCCTTTAGAAAGATGTAATATTTCTCGAATCCCCCAAGAAAGAAGAAACTGTTAAGAAACATCTTGATCCTCTTGAAAAATTCACTTGTGTAAATACATATCATGAATTTTATTATGAGATTCCACTTGTTGAAGGGGGGATCCTGATATTGGGTCAATCTTTGGAATCCCCTTTTGAAGAACATCTTCCCCACATGAAGAAGTTCCTACTACTTCATCAAACCTGATGTTCATTTGGATGATGTGATTGAAAGGATTGAAAATTTGAGGCTTGATAAGAACTCAACACTATCTCAATCAACTCAGAAACCTGGACCATCTCAGAAACGTCCATCAAATGGCTCATAAAAAAACTTAAAAGTGAACTTCATCCTCATGAGGTCAGAAAGACACGAACTAAAACTTCCTAAAGAGAAGATGGATGTAATGAAGATAATTCAAACTCACGTGATGTAGATGACATGGGCTTTTCATATGATTGTGAGTTGGGTTTATCTACTAACCTTGAACTGAATTTCTTTAAAGAAGTCACTTCTCATGGTGAATGGAAATAATCCATGCAAATGGAATATGGTGCTCTCATCAAGAATGAGACATGGAAGTTGGTGGATCCTGCCTTTAGAACCAAACCAATCGAGTACAAGTGGGTATTGAAGAGCAAGTACATATCAAAAGGCTAACTTGACAAGCATAAATAAAGACTCATTGAAAAGGGATTTACACATAAAAAGGGTGTTGATTATGAGAAGATTTTTTCCGAGAGAATAAAATGGGATATTATGAATACTTTATTTTCCATGGTAACACATAATGGATGGAAAATTCATTATATGGATGTGGAGACTTCTTTCTTGAATGAAGACTTGAAAGAAAATGTTTTCATGTCTCAATGAGAAGGGCATAAAGAAAGACTCATTGAAAAAGGATTTACACAGAAAGAAGGTGTTGATTATGAGAAGACTTTTTCCTAGACAACAAAATCATATACCATCAATACTTTATTTTCCATGGCAACACATAATGGATGGAAAATTCATCAAATGGATGTGGAGACTTCTTTCTTGAACGAAGACTTGAAAGAAAATGTTTTCATGTCTCAATGAGAAGGACTTTTTGTGAATGGATAAGAGCATAAGGTATGCAAGTTCATGAGATCCTTATATGGCCTGAAACATGCAATGCGAGCATGATATGAAAAATTAATTAAGCATCTTCTAAAATTGAATTTCAAGAATTTCAATCTTGACGATGCAATTTTTTTTGGCAAGAAAGTTGGAAACACAATTGTATATCTTGTAGTATATGTAGATGATCTGTTGATTACAGAGAACAATGAAAGCTACATTGCATACATCAAAAAAGATTTGAAGAAAGACTTTGAGATGGAAGGTTTGGGACATATTCACTACTATTTGGGAATTGAGGTGATTCAAAATCAAAGGTGCATATTCATATCCCAGAAGAAGTACATTGGAGAACTGTTGAACAAGTTTGACATGGCAGAGTGAAATCTTGTTTCTACTATAATGGAACATAATTTCAAACTCACATTAAAAGAACATCAAAACATCAAAAGAAGGGAATGAATTTGAGGATGCAACGAAGTATATACAACTTGTGGGAAGTCTTACCTATCTTACTACCACTAGAAAAAACATTTGATTTGTTGTTGGGATTCTTTCTAGGTTCATGCAAAAACATTGTGAAGGACATTGGTCTGCTACAAAAAAAGTTCTAAAATACTTGAAGGGAACTCAATATTTTTGACTTAGCTACTCTAAGGTGGATGACTTCAACCTAATGGGATATTTTGATTCAGACTTTGTTGGGGATAAGGAAAATCCCTTCAAGCTATCTCATGAGTCTTGGATCAACAACTATCCCTTGGAGATCACGTAAAGAGTCAGTTCCAACAAATTCCACAACAAAGGAAGAATATGTGGCAGCTACAGAAACAACAAAGGAGATTGTGAACGGAGATTGTGTGGCTTAGGAAAATACTTGAATATTTGTAGGAGAAACACATGAATTCTACACCTCTTCTAGTTGACAATACTTCTGCAATCAAGTTGGTGAAGAATCCCATATTCTTTTATCAAACTAAGCACATCAACACAAAGTATTACGTGATTCTTTATCATTCACCCCTTCAAATTAAACACAAAATGTTAGATACATAATCCTTGGGACTACATTATTATAATATTAATGTAAATATAAAGAATGGAAAATGACATAAACAATACATAATCCTTGGAACTACCTTATTGTAATATTAATGTAAATATGGAAAAAGATGATAGTTCCTCCATCTACGAAAGGGATGAGAACTGAAACCCTAACGCACGACTGCAACATTCCGCTGTAGCCGCCTGATGCAAGCTCTGGTGTTCTGACCCTGTCTCCTCCTTTTTAGCTCCTCAGTTCAGACATTCACGTGATCCCTGCTCCGCTAGCGATGAGCACGGAAGAGGGGGGGAACCCCCCCTCGTACAGCGATATCGCGGCCAACGATAGATCC